>JASANS010002346.1:0-61120 GCA_030849605.1 Wallacemonas sp. 195SL | reverse complement strand
TATACTCGCTCCTTCTTGCCTTGACAGGCGGCCTCCCCATTTTGTGTTGGTGCGTAGTTTATGGCTAACGATCCCCATACTCTCCTCTTAATCCTTTCTCCGCTTTTCTGCTGTTTCATATCTGCACTCTCTTCTTCTTTTTCTTCTCTATTATAGTATCGCTATCCCCTCCTTTTTTTTCTCTAGTTAACTCGGCTGAGTGTCTCCACCGAATTCACAGAGAAGCGTATATTTCTGTGTCTTGCTGCGAATCGGCGGAACGCCAGAGCTGTTCACTGCTACTACGGGTTTTCGATAATTCTTTATTATTATTATCTGTAGCCCCCCTTTTGTTGGTTTGCTGAAAGGGTCGCTCTGCTCTCTTCGTTGTAAACTTTAGACGTGTTACCGTGGAGACACAGACATTCAACCTTTATTCTGTATTGTTTCGGAGTTTTTGTTTTGTTTCTTTCGATCTTCAGACTCAACTGTCGAAGAGACTGCCCCGACGAGCCCCTAGCAGACAGGTGATACAATTCTCACACATTCGAAAAGGAGCGCGCTGAGCTTATTTTGCACAACCCTTTTCTGTCAGATTGACTTTGATAGTTCCTTCATCACATTCGTTTACCCTTTCGCGCTTAGAATCGCTGTCTTTTTTTTTGTCGTTGCCTCTACTGACACGATGCCAACGGCAACTAGACCGCCTGCCGCGAAGCGTCCACAGCCGTCGTCGCGTCGTGGCAGCACTACGCGTCCTAACGGCACGCCAGAGCAGGGAAGCAGAACTTCCACACCCAAGAAGCCCCGCCAAAGTTCCGTTCAGATTACCGGGGAAGGACCACAGACCAAGGGCACTGCCGTGACGTCCTCACGAGGCGGTGATGTCGAGTTCAAGCGAAGCATGAATGACTTCCTCACCGTCATGTACGGACAAAACGCGGGCGGCGACAAGAGTGGCACGCGGGGCACGGCAGGCCACGCCTCAGGCACTGCCAAAGGTACTGCAGCAACGACAACTGCGTCGAGCTCGAACCGGGCCAGCCAGTACCGCGCAGCCGCCGGCGCCGCACCGAAGGGCCCGCTGGTGAAAGGTGTGCTGGCCAACCAGGCGCATGTGCCTGGCGACAACATTGACAGCCTCGTTAGTCATCTTGTGCGGGCCTACAGCCGATCAACCACACCCGCTAACGGCTTTCACGAAGAAGACGGCGAGGCACCCATTAGCTACGGCGGGGCCGGCGCACAGTACGGCCGCCCTCGTCGCCACACCGGCAGCCAGCTGGAGGTGAACGCGTTCGTGAGCCAAGCCATGGACAGCTTCTTCGTCGCGCCGAATGGAAGCGGTCCACTGAGCTCGAAGCGATCCATGCTCTCCTCTCTTGGCATGGACCAGAACTTTGAGAAGCTGCTGTCCTTTCACCCGAATAGCAACGTGGTGGAGGACGAGGAGGAGGATACACCAGTCGCGCCCATGTACATTGGTGAGATGGCAATGTTCAACCCTGCAGACAGTCGCAGGAATGACGTGTCTGTCAGTAAATCGATGCCCATGATGATGAAGGGTGGAACTGCATCGAGTCGAAACGCGTCCCCGGCCTCGCGTGGAACAGCCGCACCCAGCGCACGCCGCGCCAACTTGAACATGAGTCTAAACAGCGGCGTGGCAGGCCCCAGCGGCACAGGCCGTCCCGCCCTCGCACCCGTAGCCGGACGCCGCTCTCTTGGTCGCAGTGGGGGGCTGAATCGCGAGATGTCGCTCGATTCAAAAGCCATTGGTGGTGCTCTCGTGAACCAGGACGACGACGACGATAGCTGGGCCGATGTGGACGCGCAGGCGGTCGCGGAAGCCATCAAGAACACCACCACAGCGGGCGAAAAGGCACCTGTTGTGTCGAGCACACGGTCACTCATGACCATGTCGCGAACCAAGGCGGATGCGGAACGGGTGAAGAAAATCAAAGCGCTCGTGGATGACGAGACGCTGAGCCGCAACGTGCTGCTGGCCGTGGAGCATCAGCTTCGCGGGTACATCGACACGGCGTACGCGACGGAAACGAAGAAGGCCAACTGGCGCCGAGCCTCTAGCGCGTCCAAGCGAACCAAGTAGAGTTCTCTCATGCCTTGCGTCACCATGGCACTGCCTGGGGTCCCCCTCTCAGACATGGCCTGTTTTTTTCCAGATGGCTTTCCGCTCACCTTCTTATGTCTTTGATATTTTTGTTTTTTACTATTATTCATTTATGAACTGGTTCTACTGCTCTTCCGTTCGCTGGATTTGTGGACATTGCGTCCCTGTGAGTAAACAACAACAACACAAGTAAAAAAAAAAAAAGAAGCTCTCCACAATGAGGACACCAAAGAGAAGAATCATGTATATAAGGCTTCAAGAACCACACTGTTGCTTTTATCCTGCTGTATTTCCTCATTTTATGAGTCTTCCTGTCTTTTTTTTTTTACGCTTGTGTGCCACTTGCTGATTTGTCATTTCTTGTTCTCTCTCGCGTGATTGTTTGGTCATATCGGCACGTGTTGTATGCGTGTACGCGTTTCCAACCCTATTGTGTGCGGCTTTTGTTTTCGCCGTTTACTTCATTCTTTCTAGTCTGTTTTTTCTTTTGTTTTTGTGTTGCAGTGGTGCCCCGTTTGCGCAAGGCACTCCGCTGCCCTTCCTTCTCCGTGCTTACGTGGCGAGTGAACACGTTCTCGCTGGCCCACTTTGGCCACCGCATCAACGCTGACCGAATTGAAAAAAAATGTAAATGGCCAACAAGATGGTCAACTGTCAGATAACTGTGTTTACGGCAACTGTTAGTACTGACACTGACAACTGGCGTACACTCAATTTGTAAATCCATTCTAACGTGTATCGTTCTCTGTTTGTTTCTTTTTGTTATCACACGTCTGCCTTTTTTTTTGTTCTTCTTTTTCGCAACTTTTTGTTTGTTTTCCTTTGCATTATTCTCGTCACCGTTTTTTTTTTGTTTGCGTTGCGGTCTCCACGCAATCCCTCGCCCATTTCTGAGCCTCGTTGGTCCTTGTTCCTGTGCGTATGGAACGCACATTCTGTGTTATTCTGAATGCTCACATTCTCCCATTTATAATTGTCATAGACCTCATCGGCGCGTGCTTCAGCCGCTTTTTTTTTAAAATAATTCTGGACAGTTCGCGCGTGCCGTGCTCGCCTTGACGTTGCTTCAGTCTGTCGAGTGGTGCCTTGGCTGCCATCACGGTAGTCCTGCGCTTCAGATGAGCATTCAGACACGGTGCTCTCTGCGCTCGCACGTGACAGTGCACAGCAGCGCATTTCGTCGACCATCACACAAATGCGCACTTTCCTGATTCGCAGTCTCCCATCTTGTCAGAGATCGTCGCACGGCTACCACAGCCAACTATATGCCGTTGTGAAAAACACCAGCGAGAATCGCACCGCACGACCGTACATTCCGTCTCCTTCTCTCCAACACAAGTCTTGTGATCAACTAACTCTGTCGTCATTGAGCACTGCTTAGTAACACCTGTAGACGCGCTAAGCAGCCCTCAGTATTCTGTTACTCTCTTCTCGGCTTATCTTTTCTTGCCTACAATTCGTATCCCCTGTACCGGCTCGGCAAGCCCTGCTTTGTGTCCCCCTCGACGAAGCCCGGGCACCTTTTCTTTCTTTCTCTGCAGTTGTGCTGTTTTACAAAAAAAAAAAAAAAAGTGCGTTTCACCGCTCTGCTGACGTGCATCTTCGCCACCTTGACCTTTTCGCCTGACTGTCTATATTTTCCACATTCTGCTTCTCTGTCTGGCAATGGGGCAAACGTGCTGTGGACTTGAGGCCGCGACGGAGGCGAAGGAGGCCTACCAAGACCTTGAGGCGATGTACCGCAAGATTGAGCGGCTACAAGTCCGGATGAGTTCAAGAGACGAGAAACTAACTGTCGCGAATGCGCGTGTGAATGAGCTCGAACAGCAGTTGGCGCTCCTCCAGCAGGGCCGGCAGTACGTGGCGATGGATGAATTCTCACCTGAAGAGACCCCTTTTTGCGACGAGTACGACCGGGATGAAATAACTAGCGACGTCGACACAACAGAAGCCGATACACTGCGACTGTTCATGGCAGAGAATGCGGGTCGCCACATTATTCACCTCAAACGCCTCACGTCCATTGGCGAGCTCGTCAGCGGCTGGAAGAACCTGATGCAACACATGGCCACAGCCCAGTCTGAGCTGCGCTACCAGGAGCAAATTGCCCGCGTCGGGATCATCAACGATGAGTGGAAGTCACTGACAGCCATGCTGGCACGGTACCACACGCACGCTGTCGTGACCTCTTCGCCCGCCGTGACGCCTACCCGACGCGATTTGCCGCCGGACCTGCTGCTGGGCTCGCCGACACCAGAGGCGCATCTCAGTGACGACCAGAGCGCGGACGCGATTGCCAGAGCCAGCGCATCCCTCGAAACGGCACGCACTGCCTTCAAGGCTGATCTGAAGGACATTGTCGTGGAACTGAACAACGCGGCGGACGAGCTTGAGGAGCAGGAGGAAATCATGCTGGAGGCTGTTCAGCGAGCCTCCAAGAGCCTTGCGGTGTCGGAAGCGGATTCAGCGCAGCGGTTCAACTCTTTGCTCGATCACACGGCGATGTCGATTGAAGCTGGCACACCGTCAAGCCGCCGCAACTCAGCGATCAGCACTCGTCGTGTGCCCGATTCGCCAGCCTCAACACCACATTGAGTGCTGGCCCTCCACCGTGCGCTTCTGTAGCTTTGTTGCACTGCTTCCCTATTAACACAATGCTTGTGACGATGTACCAATTATTCTCGTCGTTGACCGTGTGGTGTTCTCCCCCCCCCCCTGTGTCCAGCTTATTGTACCACGGTACTCTAAATTGAAGAAAAAGAAAACCATTTATGTCAATATTGTTGCCCTCTAGCCCCTTCCTATTTCCCTTCCCCATACACGCACAACTGATTGAGCACAGCTCTTGAGTGAATGGCAGGGACAAATGCGCAGTCCGGCCTTCTTGCTGTGCTAGCCATGTTGATTTTCACCACACTCACAAGGTTGATGCTGCGTTGCAGGCAAATATGTTCCTCAGTGTTAAGCGTGAAGGGATGCGGGTACGCCTGTATGCGGTGTCCACGGTTCATGCTCAGTGCGACACGCCTGCCCTTCATCTGTGCCCCCCCCCCCTCCAAGCTCCGTTTTCTTTCCTCTCAACGCCTCACGGTGCTAGTTTGCCAACTGAACAGACGGTGTCGCTGCTTCTTCCAGTTGGGCGTGTGCTTTCCACGCAGTTAATTTTTTTTTGTCATTTACCTCTTCTTGACAATGCTCAGGCGATCATTGGTGCGTGGCATGCGCGTTCTGTGCCTGACCATGCTGCCGGATGGCGGTGCCATGAGCCCGGCTCTGAAAGAGCTAGGCTACACACCTTATAATCTCAAAGCTTCCTTTCAACAGGGCCACGCTAGCACCCACCCGGTGGAGTGGTCTAACCTGTTAGAGGGCCGTAAACCGTACGACAAGAAGGTGTTCTCGGACTATGACGCGTTCGTTGGCCCTCCCGCAGCGATGGTGTACGATGCGATTTTGAAGGAGTGTCCAGCGTATACCAAGGTGATTCTCGTGGAGGAACCAGATAAGGCCAGCTGGGCAAGGCACTACGACGCCTACATCACCAAGCTGCAAGCTATCACAAAGAAGACGTTTCGCAGCAAAATCAGCGTTGCGTTTGAGAATATGCTTTCACGGATGGTCGTGCGCGGCGAGGAAGAAACAGGACGGGCGAACGCCAAGATTAACTACCGTCAGGCAACTAGTGCCTCACAGACGTCGACGCCTGCTGACCTTCGTCGCGCCTTGTCAGCTGCCTCGCCGACCAAATCAGCACCAGGAAAGGGGAACACGAGCGCGAACGATGACAACGGGAAACAAGACACGGCGGAAGAGGCACAGACGGAGCCCATCTCTCCTCGTGCCCACGCGTTGGAGTTGTACGAAGAGAGTGTGAAGATGAGCGTGCCGCGGTCACGGCTGCTTGTCTACCGGTATGGCGAGGGCTGGGAGCCTCTCTGCGCGTTCCTGGACAAGCCCGTTCCCAGCGCGCCCTTTCCGCCGTACGATGATGGGCTGCACGTGCTGGGGAACTTGCACGAACGCATCGAGCGGGCACGGGCACTGACTCTGTTGCTTGGTTTCATCTGCGTGGCTGCTGTTGCCATCAACGTCGTGCCTCGGCTCACGTTCATCACGGAGTTCTTTCGTGACCTGGCAGAGGACTACCGCATCGCCTTTGGGTCCGATGACACGCCAGCGCCACAACGAGACCGGTCACGCGAGACACAATCGAGCGCGGAGGCGTTTGAAGCGTCTGTCCGCAGTCGTGGTGGCATTGTCCGACAAACATCTTCTCCAAAACCAACAGCTTGACTTGTCGATTCAGACTCTTCTGATGTGTGTGGGAGAGAGTGTGTGTGTGGGTTCATTTTGTTTTCTCAGTTTTTTTTCCTCGTTGTTCTTTGTTGTTCACATCAACCTATATTTTTGTTACTGGCTCATCTCGCTTGTGTGCGGCAAGACACACATGACGTGCTGACTAGCCCTGCCCGTGCGTCTCCGTGGGGCCCTAGCCGATCCCCTGCAGCTTCACTGCGACTGCCTGGACACGAATGACGTGTTGACGCGGGGAGAGAGAAAATACCGCTCACTACCAACTTCTTCTCTTTTCTCCTCTCCCCTCACGCTTGGACGCCTCGCGCAATCCCACAGTTGGCGTGCATTTGCTCTTCTTCCTGTAGTTTTGCTGTCGTTCTCTTTCTGCTCCATTTTGTTATCAAAACTCTTTTTCTTTCCGTTTCGCGGGTTGCTGTCATGAAACGCTTTTTCGGGCGGTGGTTTGGTCGCGGAGGGGCGGCAGGTGCCAGTGCTGTGCCGCTTGGTTTGCAGGTCGCCTTCGCACAGCCTGTGTGCCCGCTGAGTCCGTCGAATCTCGGTGCGAGCCTCCACGCGTTTCACCCCTCTTTGCGCAATGTCGCCGTCTCCGTCACGTCCTACTCGGACGACGATGGGGCGGATGAGGAGGGCTTCATTGGCAGTCTCCATTGGATGTCCCCGCTGGTGGCGCTCGCAGACGGCGGACTTGTGCAGCACCGCATTGCCACTGTCGTCCAGAACAACTACCACCTTCCAACGAGCTCGACATATCACTTCAGTGAGCGCGCACTGGCAGAGGATGCGGCGCTCAAGGAGAAGGTGAAGAACACTAAGAGCATTGTTTTTCTCTCGTACAAGGGTGAGCACACGCAGCAGCTCACTCCGCTGCAGCAATACGCGGCCCTGTCGATGGTGGCTGGAGGGATTGCGACTCGCACAGAGGGTGCCCTGGCTATCCTGAACTTCCGCGCCGGCTCCGCCACACCCGCCAGCCTCTTCACAAAGGACCCCTCGTTGCTTCATGGTATGCTCCCCGATGGTAGCTTTGATCTGGCCCAGCACCCCCAACTCGCCTCGTGTTTCTGCGGCGCTGGCAGACTCCAGCAGCTCTCCGAGGAAGACGGTCGTGCCCTTTGCTTTCGCACATACGGTGCTGAGCTGCTGGGAAGGGCCAACATGATTGGCTACGGCCGCACAGCTGCTGAGGAGGGCAGTGTATTTTGTGCCGCGACCACCTTGTGGTATGACAGCATCACAAATGACACGCCCCTCGCCGCGGGGCAGGTCGTGTCCCTCCCACGCTTTGTCGAAGGCCGCTCATGTGACGTGGAGCTGTGCCGCCCGACGCTGAATGAGCTGGAGGCGATGGGTAACTCGGACGTCATTGTGCTCAAGCCGGTCGATGGCCACTGGAGGGCGATGGCACCTCTTCGCCCCTGACAGCTGTCTCTCTGTTGATGTTTTTTTCTTTGTTTCAACTCAGCCTGCAGCCATGCGGGTGACCTGGAGGGGCGTGAGGACCTGACAAAAGTCAACAACCCATGTGCTTGCCATTCTCCCCCTCCCCCATCGTTCTTCTTTCCTTTTCCCCTTTCTGGCTTTGTTTTTTTGTTTGTAGTTTTGCTTGCGACATGTAACTAAAGATCAAAAAGACGGGAGGACCGAGTCAACAATGGCCTGATGCACAGGCATGGATTCAGATATATTTGAATGTGCGTACTGGCAGGTGCTTGTATCACCACTAGTTGGCCACGCCTGCGCGCATACCACCTCATTTCTCGCTGTCGCTCTCTTTCCTGGTCGGCCTCTCCCTCTTCTAAACCCACACCCCCACCCACACCCACACAGGCACTGCTCGCGCGCATGACACTAGATTTCTCTCTTTTCTTTAAAGCAGGTGCGAGGCCCAGCGAGCCGCTGCAAGGCCACGGCTTCTTGGTGCATGGAGGACGTCAATGTGGCAAGAGCTCGTTTGCCATGCAGGCCGCCGTGAACGCGGCGCTCTGTGGACGTCATGTTCTCGTGGCATGCCCTGAATTGCTGTTCCAGCGCAAGTTTCCGATTCCCTTCATCCCACTCGGTGCGCTGCCGGACGAGGTTTTGCAGCGTATCGAGTTTCTGAAGCCGACAAGCTGGCGTGAACTGACGATCGAGCTGATGAAGCTCCAAGCAGTAGATGTGGCCTCGACGCTGCTGGTTGTCGACAGCGACGGCTTTACAGACGGCCCGCTTGGATTGCCGGGTCCTGACCACACGTCCACACGGCAGGCGAGCGCGTCCTCTATGGCCTCGAATCCCACCGCTCCCATGGCGCAAACACTGAGCTTTCTTGAGAGCCTCGTCGCCTGGAGTGCCCAGCTTAACCCCAGAAGTCCCCTCCAGTATGTCCTTGTGAGCAACCAACTGCCGGACTCGTCTGGACGACTGCCACTGCCGTTCGCTGCGTTTCCACTGGTCAACGTGTTCATTGGAAGCACCGGCACCGTGCAAGTCACACCGATGGCGGGTGACGGCACGGTGGTCGCACCGGCGTTCTTGTCGTGGGACGACGGGCTCAAGCTGATGTGAGTGTGCGTCCAGCGGACCGGACCAATTGTGATGTGCTCTTTTTTTTCTCCTTTTCGTGTTGCTCTCGTGCCGTGGTCTCCACTGCCACTTTTCCCCCATCTTGTGTTTCTCTGCACCCAGAACTGAATGCACTGCGAACTGACGATGCTGTGGCTGGCTGACAGTTGCGTCTCACTGTCAGCAGCAACCGAACAGGTGCACCTCGCTGCCGGATCACTCAAACCGCACGTGGTCGTTCTTGAAGCAGGCGAAACAAGTTCCAATACACAGTCTTTCCATTCACACCCCTGCACTTAGTGAACTCCCTTCTCCATCCATCTTTTTTTCTGTTGGTTTCCATGATTCTGTTAATTAAGACAAACTCGCATTGTTTTCCAGCGCATACACTCTCCATCTTCCACACTCACAGCCGTGCGTTGAGCTAATCCCTCCCCCTTTTTTCCTAATTTGAACAATGAGCGAACTTCCCACTGAGCGCGGGCCAGAAGCCACTCAGCACAGTAAGTCCCCGACAGAGCGAGTGGTATTGACAAACACAGTTGTCCACAACGAGGTCTGTTCTCAAACATTTGCAAGCAAGGTTCCAAAGCAGACGCGCAATGTTCATTATCAGGACAACATCCTGAACAACACCCTCAGAGGATCAGGTCCGCGGGAGAGTAAAGCCGTCGAGTTGGCCAAGGACTCCTCTCTTTTTGTGGACGAGCTCAATCTCCGCGCAAATGAGGCAGCCAACACCACAGCTAACTTTGGAGTTAACCTCGGCCACGTAGTTGAGGCGCTCTTCCTAATGTTCTATAACACTTATCAGATGCTTGACTCTTGTGGCAATGTGGTGAAGACAGGTTCCGATCGCTCATTCCTTGTAACAGTGGCGTGGCCTACTATGAAAGACATTGACTATGCCCTCGTCAAAGAGAAAGATGTGGAGGAAATGATTAAATGGTGCTCTTCAGAAATACAAGATAAGTGGAACAACACAAATCGCACGCCTTTCGAAACGGCCGAATTATTGTCCAAAATCCGCATTGTACCTGATTGGAGATTAAAGATAGTCCAATTTTGGGAGGCCAAAACAGTCGCTTCACAAACGCAGTTTGATTCACTGTCTGACGACGATAGTAAGATTCTCCTCACGCTGAATTTTGGCGATCTCACGCTGCTCAATTGTAAAGCATCAGTGAGTCTCTATTATCCCCATGTTTGCCAGAGTCGTTACGTCAACGCCGGCCTTCCAGTGCACGCTCTTGTGTTTCTCACGCAGGGAAAGCAGGTCACAGATGAAATCGTCCCCTCTGATTGTGTGCTGACGACCCCTGCTAAGCTCGCAGCTGACTGCGCAAGACTCAAAGCCAGTGAGATGCTTGTGATGACTGAGTCGCATCTAGTTACTTTCGCAAAAAAGAATTTGGGGGCCAAAATTGAACTTATCAAACAAGGCAATTGGGAGCGGATTAATAAAACCTGCGGCAACGGGACGTGTTTCACAGGAAAAACTTTCAAAATTAAAGGGAAGAACAATGGCAGTCATGCGTATTATGCTCTTGTGTTTCTAACCCCAGGAGGGAACCTCTTCTACCTCGACGAAAATAATACTAAAACATACATATAAATACAAAACAGTGCCAAGTCTTTCGCAACTTCCCGCGCTGATAATAATCCAGCTAAATAAGAACATGGGCCCGCACTTTGTTCAAGTTAAAGCGGTTCTCTCACCCACTCAAACCAGTTCATTGATTCAGTGATTCTCTCTTCCCATTGTTGTCTGTGGTGCAAAAATTCAGTGTGTACGGCACAGACTTTGCTTCGTTCACTCGTTGCTGTTAAACTAAATATTATGCCCTTTTCCTGTAGTTGCTTCATTATACCCTTCAGCAACGAAAAAAAAAAGGGGGAATTATGACCTGTGTGTTGCATTTTAATAAAGTGCTTCACACCCAAAATGGGCCTATTAATTGTTTCCCCTTTATTAATAGATATCTATATACATATTGATTTGTGTGTGCGTGTCTGATCTGTTTTCTTTTATTTTCATTTCCTTTTTTCTTTTTTTTTCCACTTGATCAAACGCAACAGTGTTAAATTTCAGTTCGTTCTGTATCTTTTTGATACACACATAGATGAAAAATTAAAAGCCGACGGTGCTCATTGCCGTTAGCTTTACACCGGTGTATCAATTGTGCAGACCGCGGTTGGCCTCTTTTTTTAAAGAAAGCAAACGAGAGCAGCGTGCCACGCAAAAGCAAACATTATTGTTATATATCAAAGCTCTTGTTTTCGCACTTACAAGTTGTTCATACATATCACAACCCAAAACAAAAGGCGGGTCACTATGTGGCGCGGTGTCCCCCCCTCCTCCCCCCGCCCCCACATTGTTCCCAGCTCTTTCTTCTTCATTCAGCGAATACGTGTCATCACGTGCAGCCCCACGCTGCAGTTTCGCCAAGACACGGCGTGCAACAAACACAGTCCCCTTCCTGTATCACCGGGATAGTTTAAAAGAAGACAAACGCATGACTGCATTGCGCGTCATTTGCGAGTCAGTCAGAGTAGACTACCCATACCATGCTATATTGCGACAACTGTCTTCTTCTCCCACTCCCTCTCCTACACATCACAAACAGAAAAAAAAAAACGAGCAGCGCCAACCTCCTTCCTCGAACGTACACACGCACAGCGACCCACAGAACCATAATCCCATCCAGCCTTTACGACACCGCTGTGCGACGTACTCACAATGGGCTGTTGCGGCGGAGACTCCAAGACCAAACAGGCAGGCGCAAAGCAGGAAAAGCCAACCAAGAAGTTCGAATACAACGGCCCTTCGGAGCGAGGCGATGCCTTTGCACTCTTCAACGACGGCGTCGGCTATCGCGTCGTGAAGGGCAAGACGTGGTACATCTACAACGACACCACCGACCGCGAAGTGCATGTTAACTTCACATTTGGCCCGACAAACAAGGTCAGCAAGCCACGCCACGCGCGCACGGTCATCAAGAAGCAGCCTTCCAAGTGGACAGAGTGCACTCTCGTTGTGTACCCGCTCGAGACGGTGCCTTTTGTGAAATTGGGTGAGAAGGAAGTGAACGGCTTGCGGTCCTACAACGTGGCCAAGCCCTTGACACCTGGCTACATTGACCGTGTCAACCGGGAAGCGGTCGCCAAGTATCAGAAGGAGGCGCGTGCAGTGGCGGGCGTGGCGGGGCAAACGCACACCGACGAGGAGCTCCTCTACAAGTGCCGCAAGAGCAAGATTCCTTACGTGGACACCTCGTTTGCGCCTGGAAAGCTCTCTGTTTGGCGTCCGACTGACAAGAAAAAAGTGAACAATCTGGATGTTATCACGTGGATGCGTCCACAGGACTACATTCCCGATGACCTGCAGAAGAAGATCAATCTGTTCCACAACGGCATCGAGCCCAGTGACATTGGCCAGGGGCAGCTCGGCGACTGTTGGCTGATGTGCTCCATTGCGGTGGTCGCGGAGAGCGAGTCCATGATCGAGGCCATGTTCCGCCACCCCGTCTCCAAATCGAAGCTCAAAAAGGAAGAGAAGGCTGGTGGCTACCGTGTCTACATCAACAAGGGCGGCTGGTGGCGCAACGTGATCATCGACAGCTACTTGCCAACGTACAACGGCACGCTGTACTTTGGCCGTTCCGCCCGCGACCCGTTTGAGCTGTGGGTGTCCATGCTGGAAAAGGCGTACGCCAAGATTCATGGCTCGTACGCGGCCATTATTGGCGGCAACTCGCTCCACGCACTGCAAGACCTCACCGGCTTCCCCACCTTTTCATTCAATGACGACTGGAAGGCAGCGATGAAAGATGAGGAGAAGGCCAAGTCTTTTTTCAAGGACCTCCTGCGCTACCGCAAGAAGGGCTACCTCATCACGATCGGCACCCCAGGCACTGACACAAGCGCGTACAACGTCGGCGCCGCGAAATCGAACGACGCCAGCTTCGAGGAGCGGTACCGAAAGGCGGGGCTGTGCACGGGTCACGCCTACTCCCTGCTCACGGTGCGGCAGTTCAACATGCCAAACATCAAGCTCCTCAAGATTCGCAACCCGTGGGGGCAAGGCATCGAATGGACGGGTGCCTGGAGCCGGGGTGATGAGAAGTGGAAGAAGCACCCCTTCGTGCGTCGCTCCTGCAAGCCATCTGCCAAGAGTGACGGCACGTTTTGGATGGAATGGAAAGACGCCGTTCAATTCTTCGATGGCGGTGGCGTATGCATGGTGCGCAAGAAGTGGTTTGACTACCGCTTCCAAGGCCAGTTTGTCGACGTGTACCCGAGCTTTGCGCTGAAGATTGAGCTCAAGAAGGCGCAGAAGATCTTCTTCACGCTGTCGCAGTCTGACCGACGCATGCTCGCACCCGATGATCCGCAGCAGCTTTATAAAGGTTTGCTCATCGCGGTGTCAAACTACAGTGAAGAGAAAAAGACACAGGAGGTGACGGCGATCAGCACCTCAGTGCCGGAGAAGCACCCCGCCGAGTCCTTCACCTTCAACGTGGCGCGCGACATTGGCTTGGAGATGGACCTCGACCCTCTCAAAGGACCTTACTACGTCGTGCCGCGTATTATGGCGGCCAACCGGTCCGGACCGAAGGACTTCACGCTCGGCATGCTGACACCCAACAAGTGCAAGGCGAAGGGTCTCCGCGTGTCGTTTGTGCGCCTGCCTCAGGCGTGTCCACTCTTCAAGAGCATGAAGCAGTTCTCCACCGAGGGTGAATCCCAAATTCAGATGCAGTTTCAGCTCAAGAAGCCGAAATCTGTGCCGGAGCTGCTTGAGGGCAACACCGCCTTTGACGCTGACAAAGTGAAGGAGGAGTTTCCGTTCCCGTACTAGTCAATACTCACTTCCAACGTGGTCCTACTCCCCCGCCCCCCTCCTCTTTATTTTTACCGTTTCACGTGAACCTCCGCTCTTTGCTCTTCAATCATTGCCCAACGAACTGTGCCGCATGATGAGCACGTCTCGTATGTCAAAAGAAAGAGTAAACACGAGGAAAAGCGTCATCACTAATTTTTTTTTAAAGCGCGTGTGCACTAAGTACACGTTCTGTTTTCCTGTTCTCGTTCCAGCGTGTCATCATGCATTCCTGAGACCAGCTGTGCTCTTAGTGTCTTGGAATGAAAGTCTGGCACGTCGTTTCCCCCCTTTTTCTTGCTTTTCACCCACTTTGTTTTTTCCCCAAGTCACCGCTTGTAGATAGATAGTGACTCTAATTTCTTCAATACTGACTCTCTCCTATGACCAACTTCGTCGTCTACTTTCTGGCTCTCCATCATGCCGATGGCCGTTTTCTACACTGACAACCAGCTCTGCGGCTAGTCCTCACTTCCACCTTCTTTTCTGTTCTCGCTTGCCACGTTCACCCCCTCCCCCCGTTCACGCCCCACTTCACCCCTCCTCATCGTCCTTTCTCGCCTTCACTGCTCCTGAAACAGTTTTCTTTGTAGTTATTCTCGGCAACGCTCTCCGCAAAACAGTTTGAGCTGTCTTTGTTTTTGTTCCCTCCGTTTCCCCCGTTTTGTTCAAGCTTGTATTGCAACATACAAAACTAAACAACATATATCTACCGTGCACGCCAATTGCCAGCTGATAGCGCAAACAAGTACCGGGATCAGCCTTTCAAAACCACTTTCTTCTCTTTTTTTCGTTTTCTTTGAGGTGCTTCTCGTCACTTGAGACCTCATCTCATCCGTACCAATTCTCACACCATGGGCTGCTGCAACTCGAAGACGAAGGAGCCAAAGAAGCCCTCAGATCTGCCAGCCAACACAAACAAGGCCAAGTCTTCTGAAAAGATCCCAACCCCACGCGCACCGTCCCCTCACGCGCCGTCCACGCCCATCGAGGACAACCGCGAGGTCGATGAAAACCCAGGTGCCGCTGCCGCTGAAGAGCCCTCTCGTGATGAACGCCTGCGTGCGATCGCGGCTCAGCGCACCCGGCCAAGCAAGTACAACTGCGCTGCCGCCGAAGACGATGAGCTGAAGCCGTGCTTCGAAGAGGGCCTCGCCTACCGCATCGTCAAGGGTGACACCTGGCTGTTCTACAACGACACAGTTGATCAGGAGCTGCACGTGGATTACCGCCTCGGCCCGGGCTCGTCTGTGCAGCCTGGCGAGCGCACCACCTTGACTGCCACCGAGGACGGCTGGCAACAGGCACACATGGTCGTGTACCCGCTCGAGACTGTCCCCTACTTCTCTGGCACTGTCAACGGCTACAAGAGCAGTGTCACCCTCACGGACTTGTCGGAGGCCTACCTCGCTGATCAGGCCGCCGCCGCGGATGCGGTGATGAACCGCGAGCTGCACGCGATGCAAGACGTGGTAGGCAACGAGACCGATGAGGAGGCCATTGTGCGCAAGTGTGTCGAGACGAACACGCCGTACGTGGATATTCACTTCTTGCCGGACAACATGCAGCTGTCACGCCCTGGAGTGGATGCCCGTCCGATGCCGACAGTCGCGATGATGCGGCCCACACACTACCTGCCCGAGGACCAGCACGATGGTATCGATGCGATCCGCGGTGCGGTGGTGCCGGAGAGTATTGAGCGCGGCAAGCTGGGTGACTGCTGGCTGATGTGCTCCGCTGCGGTGCTGGCCGAATCCAAGACAGCCGTGCCCAACATCTTTGCGCTGGCAAAGGACGAGGAGAAGTCAATCGGTGCGTACCGTGTGGTGCTCAGCAAGAACGGGTGGTGGCGCAGCACGATCGTCGATAGCTACCTCCCCACCATCGGCCGCCACCCGATTTTCGCGTGCAGCACCGACGACGCGCGTGAGATGTGGGTGTCACTGTACCAGAAGGCGTACGCCAAAACCCACGGCTCCTACGCAAGCATCACCGGCGGCGACGCGCTGCAGGCCGTGCAGGACTTCACCGGTGCCCCGACGTTCCGCTTCGATAAGGAGTGGGAGCACGCTGCCAACGACGCGGCTGCGGCGGATGAGATGGTGCAGAGGCTCAAGTCGCACCTGACGGCTGGCCGTGTGGTGGTGCTCAGCACCCCCAGCCTGAGCTCTACCACATACCTTAGCGAGCTGCGCGAGGCCGATCCCGATACCTTCAAGGCCATCTTCGCCAAGGCTGGTCTGCACCTCGGCTACACGTACGTTGTCGCAGCTATCGACGGTGAGTCCTCCAGCAACGCCTACTTCAAGCTGCGAAACCCCTGGCACGGCAAGTCCGACCTCCTCGCAGGTACCTTTGGCAGCAGCAAACAAGAAGGTGAGGAGGAAGCTTTCGAGCGCACCGCCGAGGAGGGCTGTGTGTGGATGCCGTGGAATGACCTCGTCAACTACTTTGACGGCGGTGGTCTCATCTACCCGCGCGTCCCTGCCACGCACTATGGCGTGAAGGGTGTCTTCAACGATGTGCAGCCATCGGCTGTGCTGCAGGTGCGTGTGACGGAGCCAGTCACTGTGCAGCTGGTTCTCTCCCAGAAGGACAAGCGCGGCTTCCCCATCAAGAGCCCAGAGGCCCGCTACGCGCCTGTGATGCTCAGCGTGTCGAAGCCGGTGGAGGCTGGCAGCACCAAGCACCGCGTGCACCAGAACACCTCCAGCGACCCCAGCCGTCCGAGCGAGACGACGTACAACTTCGCAGTCGCGCGCGACGTGGCGATGGAGTACACGTTCGAGCCGAGCGAGGGCCCTTACCTAGTCATCCCACGCATGCACAGCAAGGGCGTGCAGTCCGCGTACGACCGCCCGTTCGTGGTGGGCATCATCGCTGACGCCCCTCTTGACGGCAAGATGAGCATTGAGCTGAAGCGGGTCGACGCAGAGAGTCGTTTGTTCAAGAACATTCTGACATTCCCAGCTGACCAACTCGAGACGGTGGAGTCCGAGTGGCAGGTGTACACCCCCGGCGCACTCCCGGAGAATCAGACCTCCTCCGTCGTGCTGTCTCTGCCAGAGGAAGAAGCCAAGGCGCCAACGCCCAAGTCCCCCACGCCGTCTGCCAGCAGCGGCGCGCCGAGCGAACACGCTGAGGAGGCCTCGCAGGCCAGCGCAGATGAACAGGAAACCGCTGCCGCGGCTGTCAGCGATGATGACGTTGAGGTGCAAAACCGCGGTGTACCGGATACGGCTGCCGCGGAGGCCGCTGACGAGGCTGTGGCCCAGGCCCCGACACCCATTGCTGATGAGATGCCTCCCGGCCCCACTGCGCCCGACTCCGACGGCGACAGCGAGGAGCTCTCCACCCCCAAGGAGAAGGCGCCGTCCACGAAAGAATCCACCCCAAAGGCACAGACACCCACCCCCAAGTCCCCCGTGACGAGGGACTCTGCGGCGCGTGGCACGGATGCTTCAACGGACGGCCAAACTGGCCACACCTCCGTGAGTCGCTTTGCCGCTCTGCGTGTGTCCGACTCCGACTCCGACTCTGAACTGTAATACACAGACTTAAACACACAAACCAAAATACTGCGTCTTGTTTTTTCTTCTGATTTAGGTGGCACCGAGCGATGACACAGAACACTTTTGTGAGTCTGGTGTTTGTTTTTGATTCTGTCAAATGCTATCGATTTCTTGTGGCTTTTTTTTTCTTTTGTTTTGTTTCCCTTTTTTTTTTTTTTGGCTCGTAGCGTGCCATGTTTCTCATTGTGGTCTTAGAAGAACCAGCAAGCCATTACTGTCTCATTGAATAAGAACTGTACGAAGCAATAGACCTGCGCATGTGCCATCACTCCAGGTGCATCCGGGAGTAGCCTTGTAGTTGCCTTGATGGCATCATGACTCTCGCAGAACGAGCAGAAGTGACGGTGTATTCCATTTTCATGCAAAACTCTCTTCGCACTTATATCCCATTCAAAAGGCCAGCCAGTGAAGACGGTGACTGCTCTCAAGCACGCTGCGCAACTTTGAGTACGCATAGTTTTTTTTTGGCGCTCTTGTTTCTTTCCTGTGGTGTCTTGTTTTGTTTTTATTTTAACTGTTCTGTTTTGGTTCCGCCTCGCATTCGGACGCATTCAGCTGTGGCGTGTGTTGTTGTGACCAATTTGTATCTTCCTGTTCCCATTCTTTCCATTCTGTATTCACTTTCTGTTCAGACAATCGCTACAACCTCTTGGAAGATAAGGCCTCGACTAGCCCAGCGAGACTGTACTACTCAATCGGCACGCTGACGTGAGCGTGCGTCGTCGCTTTTGTCCACACGTGAAGCGGTGCATCTATGCTACTTACGGATCCAAAGGCTCGATCCTTGTGTAAACTGTGTCATGGTCGCAGTTGACAATGAAGATCATGTCTTATTCCACACAACACGATGCTTGGCTCTCTGCACTGATAAAAGTGTTGTCCATGCCATATCGACGGTGCTGGTGTGCTCTTGTGTCAGCGGTTGGTCCATGCATTTCACATGTCGCGTGGTGGTATACAAGACAGACACTTTAATAGACCGAGTCTCCACCCCCACTTTTCTGAACCCCTCATTTCTTTTGTCCGTAACCAAAACCCCTTTCTATCTTTCTGTACCACGATGGAAATCAAAACTTTTTTTTTTCAAAACTGCGTTTAGTTAGCACACAGAGCACTAGGGTCTGCACATTGACACACACAAAAAAAAAACAAGAACGAAGAGTAATACACTCGGTGACACACCATGGATGGCTTCGTAATACCAGCCTCCCACGCAGAGGAGATGATCACTGATGAGATGCTCGACCAGATCGAGGCTGACCTTCACCGAGACATCGAAGAAGACGAGCGCATGTCTGCCTCTTCTCCCCTCTCTGGAGCTACGCGGAATGCGACTGGCAGCCCCGATAAATGGCAAGATGCTTTTGAAAAGCACACACCAGTGCACAATTTCACATCCAGCAGCCTTGGGGGCTCGCCTGCCGTGGAACGGGATGATGCGGACGAAATCACCAGTGACGATAGCGGAGATTTTGCCTTCTTCACCTCTAATGTCAAAGACTCTGATGTATACGATCTCGTGCGCGGCTACATTGCCTACGCTAAGCAACAAGAGAAGGAGCTGGCTGATCTTGAAAACGCTTGTCAAATGCTTGAGGGCGAACAGAAAACGCTATGGACACATGCTGTCTCTGCCACACGCGCAGAGGAGCAAGTCAATCCACAGCAGGAAGGTGGTGCGTCGGGTTTAGCCGCCGTGTTTGACCCAGCACATCCCAGGCAAGAGAGGCTCGATTCGACTGTGGATGAGTTTGATGACGCAGGACTGACCACAACGCGCACGTGTGTCTACATGGATCCTAAAAGTAACACGATGCGCCGGGATCCATTTCGCTACAGTTCCCCGAGCATTGATGTGGGTGGCGCTGAGTTCACCAGCGTATTCAAGACCGGCTTTCTTTTCATGGCGGAGGCGCCGGATGGCTCCTGGGTCTTCTTTAACGACTCTGAAAAGTACGAAATGTCCATCAAGTACATTTTCGGCGAGAACTCTGACATCAGGCCTGGGCCACACGCCCACATGTCTACGCTGCCGAACAACGAGAAGGAGGTTTCTGTGGTGGTCATGCCAGAGGAGACGGAAGTGCTGATCCAGGGGTCAGTGAACGGGTTTCGTAACGCCTCCATGGCTCGCCCTGTCGACGATAGTTTCGTGAACCAGCACGTCAAGGCACACGACCTGAAAGTAGAGGAGGAACTGGCCAAACTCACGGCGCGGCTGAGGAAAGCATCTGCGGCTTTTGTCACCGTCGAAGAGGCTCTCGCTGTCGCTGCTGAGATGGGCGGCTTTACTGACCCGTCTTTCCCACCGATCCGGTCCTCCATTTGCCGCCCTGACGTGGACGAGGTGTTTCTGTGGGCCCTACCCTGGCGGCGACCAGGCGACTACCTCTCACCAGAAGACACACAAGAGGTGCGTCTCTTCCGCGGACAGGTGCACCCCATTGATGCCAACCCGGGAGACGGTGGCGATTACTACCTCTGCAGCGCCGCCCGCATCGCCGCAGAATACCCGATGCGGGTGCGTAGTTTATTCCGCCACCCCGTCTCGGTCGAAGCGGGCAAGTCTGAGCGGCAGCTGCATGCGTACCGCGTGACGCTCAACAAGGGAGGTTGGTGGACGTGCTACGTGCTGGACGATTACTTGCCAGCCTCTAAAAAGGGGCCTGACTACGGACGTTGCGAGCATGATCTGCGCAAGCTCTGGTACCCGCTCCTAGAGAAGGCCTACGCCAAGTCTCACAACTCCTACGCTGCTATCCAGTTCGGCGACCCACTCGAGGCGTTGCAGGACATGCTTGGCTTCCCCACGTGCCGGTTTGATGAGGAGTGGAGCGGTGTGTTCTGCATGGCTGAAAGCGAGGGCGACGACAACGACGAGGCAGACCCCGTCCAGCGACGGAAGCTGGCCAGTCCCGACGTTGACAAAGCTGCGCGCAACACGCTGTTCAGCCAGCTCTCTGCGCATCTCGCACAGGGCTACATTGTACTGCTCAGCACCCCTGAAGAAGGCGAGGAGACGTCGATGACCAGCGCCATGGGCCTGTCTTACGGTATGTCTTACGCGGTGCAGCGCGTGGTGCAAGATGATGAGGACTGCCTCCTCCAGATTCGATGCTCCACAATGGCACCGGGCTGGCAGGGACGTTGGTGTCCCGAGAGCACGGAGTGGAAGTCGCGGGCATCGCTGCAGCGGCTGTGTGACATGACGGACGGCAGCGCGGTGAATGACACAATGTGGCTTGACTGGACGGAGGCGATGGCCCTCTTTGACGGCGGTGGTGTCTGCTACACCCGCTTCGCGTACGAGGACTACCGGGTGCGCGGCCACTTTGCTCCAGAGATGGGGCCATCTGTCGCGCTCGAAATCCACGTGAAGGGCCCTCTCCCGTTGGAGGCGTACTGCGTGCTCTCACAGGAGGACGACCGTGGCACTGACGAAAGCAGTCCCAACCACTCGCTCAACCCTCTCATGCTCCTCGTGACGAGCCCCAAGAGTGAACACGTGCAGCAAGTCAGCGCGGTCTGCTCTCCAAACCCGGACATCCCTGCGGACAAGTTGAACTTCGTGCTGGGCCGCGACGTCGCCTTGTGGTATCGGTTCGAGCCGGATGAGCGACCGTACTATGTGATCCCTCGTGGTCGCTCAATCACAACGGTCAAGACCTTCACGCTGGGCTTGCTGTGCAATATGGTAATCGATGACCGCAATGTGTCGGTGCGTTGCGTTGCTCTCCAGGAAGAGTCGCCCATTCTGCGCAACAAGCGTGAGTTTAGACCGTCAGACATGACTCCAGGCAAACCAACAGCGATTCAACACCGACGTCCTGACGGCTCTCTCCGCGAGCAGAACGGCATCACACTTGCATTTTCCACGTGAACAACAACAACAATAAAAGAAAATGAAAAAACCACCAATCGGAAAACGGTGGAACCGTTGAGGGCCACCAGTTTGGTGATACGCCACGGGGTGTCTTGCCACCTTTACGATGCTCTTCATACACTAGAGGGTTGAAATGGAGTAGCTTGCAGTTCTTGTTCTCTTTTGTCTCCTGTACAATTATCGCTGTTATCAAATATACGTGCTTTCACTCTGATGTTCACTAGCGACCTGCTTGCACGGCGGCACGCATTACTGATTTTAATTTAGCCCTGATGAGTTTTTGTTTCTTGTTGCATCAATTTTTTTTGGCTCTTTTGCGTGCTTTGTGCCATCACCAACATCACCGTTTTCAGTGCCCTGGTCAATGCGTCGGCGCGTATGCAAAGTTTGGCTGTACCCACCGTGCAACTCAAACTCGCGTGCACGTCGTGCTTTTCATGGAAGTAGTTCACAGACGTTGACGCCAATGCCAGTGTCGAGAAAATGTGTTCTTACCAAATACCGCCGCGTTAGCATTCGAGATTTATCTTTCATCCATAATCTCATACGCCACGTGCGATACATTTCCTGTCTGATCATCTATGCCACAATACCACCTTGCTATTCTTTACTTACACCGCATCAGTCTCTTCTTCTGTCTTTATATCAGCACTGAAGAGTGAAAGCACACGTCTTTCTATTTCTTACTTACTGCCTGAACTATTCTTTTTTTCCTTTTTTTTTTCAGTCTCTTGGAGCCGCCTTGCCACAGCCCCTCTTCTCTTGTTCATTTACCGGATCTCTCATACCTTCTTTTGAGGTGGCCAACTTCCTTACGATGGCAACCCAGGCGTTCGAGTGGAATGAGGAGACTGCTGCAGCCCTCCTTTCAGCATTCGCGAATCAACCGGATAAACTGGCGCGCATGAAACAGCGTCTGGCAGAGACACGGGCCACCGAGACGAAGCTGAGGGCACTACGAGCCCGCAAGAAAGGTCTTGAGCAGCGCAACCGTGCACTCCGACAAACGGCTGGTCTCCCTCCAGCAGACGAGGAGGTCCAAGCGACTCCGGCGACGCCCAAAGCACGGAAGGCGTCGACACAGAAGTCCCTTCAGTCACTGGGGCCTTCCGAGCCAACACCCCGCAAACCCTCTTCCGTGCCGCCATCTTCCAGCAGCGAGCCAGACGATGAATTTGGTGAAAAAAGCCTCAACCCGCATGCGGCAGCTGTACCCTCCGACTGGGGCAGGCAGACGTCGCTCTATCAGTACTCGGGCCCTTCGCTCAAAGGTGTTGTCTCGTCTGTCTTCGAGGACGGTCTTTTGTACCGCATCATCACTGAGCATGGAGACTGGGCCTTCTACAACGACTCACGGTGCTACGAGATGCATGTTCACTATGTGTTCCATGCCGCGTCCACCTTGCATGCAGGCTCGCGGTGCATGCTGACCAAAACCACGTCTGGGGCCTGGGATGCCAAAATGACCCTTCTACCTGAGCAGACGTTGGTGCTCGTGTCAGGCACCATTGTTGACTTTGACAACAAATCGCGCGCCGTGCTCCTCAGTCGCAATGCGTCGACCGGCTCCTCCACCGGTGCACCGTCCTCTGCCTCGTTCACCAGTGAGCTGTACGCCAGCCAGCGTGCAGAGCTCAAAGCTATCCAACATGCCATATCAGCTATCACGACCTCGAATGACGCGCTGGTGGCCACTGAAGAGGACCACGTGGCCCAAGTGTGCGTCGACAAAGCATTGCCGTTTGTGGACTCCGACTTTTTCCCAGATCACACTGCTCTGTGTCGTTCGTCGGATGCCTTTTTCATTCCGCCGCTGCGATGGAGCCGGCCCGCTGCGTATGTGCCGTCTGGGGCAGCCGCGGAGGTGCGTTTGTTTCGCGAGACCAATATCCGTCCGTGGGACCTCGCGCACGGCAGCCTTCTCCCCGACACCAGCTTTGTCTCCGCTGTCCGGGCCCTTGCGGAAACCCCTCACCTGGTGCGGCGTCTGTTCCGCCACACAGAGGGAGCTGCCACCGCCTTGGCGGAGCATGGCATCGGTCTTTACCGTGTTCAGCTCTGCTGCGGTGGCCTGTGGCGAAGCATACTCGTAGATGACTACATCCCCAGCAAAGCGCATCGGCCCGAGTTCGCTCATGATAGCCGCGACTTGCGACGTATTTGGCTGCCGCTATTGGAGAAGGCTTATGCCAAAGCGTGCGGCTCCTACTCGGCGCTGATCAACAGCTCAGCGGAGCAAGTCGCACAAGACCTCTGCGGTGCCCCAGCGGTGTCACTGGATGCTCTCTGGCCTGGGGATCAGTCGGCTGCAACAGGCCACGGCGCGCCACAGCTGCGCACCTTTCTCGAGACGTTCTACTCGCAGGCGCGCGGGAAGGTGCTGCTCAGGCCCTTCTCCCTCGCCACGGCACGCACCCAAGCCATACGTGACCAGCTGGAGCTGTCGTACCGCAATCTAGGACTCGACCCAGGTGTCGCCGTTGTCATTCTCGGCATTGAATCGCACGCCGGGCACACACTCGTCCGCATGCGCCAAACGCTTGCCACGAGTGCATCACCAAGTGACGCAGACGACGAGGAGGATGACATGGGTAGTGCGAGCTGGATGCAGGTCTGGTTGGATGGGAAGAAGCCGTGGGCCCCGGCGCTGGCGGACGCACTCCGTCAGACAGGTGGGCGGCGGGTGGTGTACATGGACTGCGAAGACATTCCCCAATTCTTTCGTGGTGGGTGCGCGTTCCATGCCATCACACGGTGCCGTGAGCTGCGCACGGTGGGGCCCAGTGCGTTCGCCGCAGGCACGCCGAGCCACTGCCTGGCAATTGACGTCACGTCGCCAACCACGCTCATGGCGACACTGACGCAGCTCAAGGTGGCCGATGGCTCCGTCACGCACTCGCGGAGGCGGAGCAGCGGCGAGGGGCACACGTCGACGGCCTCCATTGGTAGTCTCAGCGCGTTCGGCTCACTCGAGGCGATCGGCCTTCAGATCCTTTCAACCGCGTCCGACAGCCAGAAGACGCTGTCCTTGGCGCAGTGCACACAAAGAGGTCCCGACATTGCTGCACGCTGCGCACCAAACGACGCCGTGATGTACAGCTTTGCCGCGAACAGCAGCGTCAGCCTGCAGTTGATTCCGGAACTGAGCCCCTACTACGTCGTGCCACGTATCCAGAGCACCACCGCGACGTGCCCATACACGCTTGCCCTTTTCTTTGAAACCCCAGACGACCAGCAGATTTCCGTTTCAGCAGTCAAGGGCTCTGCGTTTGCGCGTGTTCTCTCTTCAGTGAAGCTGCCCGCAAATATACCGGCGCCTAGCCTTTCAGACGTGAAAGAACCAATGGAGGTACAGTACCGTTTATGCAGTACTGACCCAGTCTCCTTTGGTGATCTGGAGAGATTGAACTTTGCGTGATGGGCTGCGTTTGCTCAGTACAGTAGCTGCCCTTTCCTTCCCTTCGTTACTCCATTGCGCTTTATTTTCTTTTATCCCACAATCGCGGTGGTATTATCAAATAGTCCCGTTCATTGTATGTACATCAGCCCGACCGTTTGCTCCCGCCGACATCAGTCATTGTATTTGTTCTCTCCTTTCTTTCATTTTTCTTTTGTGTGACCTTTGGTTTGTGCTTCGTCCTTCCCGCAGCTCTCAACTTCCACGATGTTTCATTTCCTACGTGTGTGTGGGTGCGCTGACCGAGTGCAGAGAACTTTCCTTTTTGAACGGTCACACTGTTCCCTATCTTTGCCTGTTTCGCGCTTGCATGCATCACAGAGTCCCACTCCGTGCCACTCACCTCCCGATCGTCACCACATCACCTATTGTGGCGTTCCTGCCGCACACCCCGCCGCCCGACTCGCTTGTCTTTATTCTTTCTCCTTTCCTCAACACCTCAACCTGCGACGCTTCATTGCGACAGAAATACACCGGCACGCCGGACACAGCAACACGAACCATCAATGCCGAGGGTGACGGGTGCCCTTGCGCCGTCATCAGAGGATGATGAAATAGACAACATGAACCAGGCGTACCAAAAAGGCAGCTGGGTAGCGCTGCCTCTCCAGAGCATGGAATCCATTCCCTTCTCTGAAGTCTCTCACGCCCCCTACGGACGTGGTTCGCTCTCGTACCTCAACTCAACCTCAGGCACATCTTTTCAACGCGTCATGGGATCCCCAAGTGGAGAATCAGGGTGCGGCAGCCGCAATGACTTTGTCACCACGCCACGAGGTGCAGGCTCGCCGGACAACAAGGAGGTCGTGCTGCGGCGACCGTCGGTGCGCTACGCCAGCACACCTGGGGCGAACGGCACGGCAAAGCCCAGAGGCGTTGCAGCACGGGGACCTCAGCCGGGGTCACCGCCCAAGTCGAGGCGCATGCGCCGCCCTGCACCGCTCACGGCGGAGGAGAAGGCAACCATGATTGCCCTCATTCAACTAGAACACGTTGGCGCACTTCAGCGCGAGGAGGCGGAGGAGGAGGCCAGTGCGTCTAACAAGGCTGAGCCCCCAGGGAAGGCGGCCGCCGTGTCCTCGTCACGCGCTGAGGCGTCAGCTCGTACGGCGGTGAAGGAAGTCACGTTGACGAAACCTGATGCCCCGAAGGAGTGCGTCTTGCCACGCCCGGAGCGCTCCTCACTAACGGGAGGGGCCGCACGAAAGGCGGCTCCTGTGGGGACGCACAGTAACGGCCTGCGTCCCTTCTCTTCGCCCTGCCACTCGCCACGAGGCAGCAGCGAGGACAGCACGGCACCAGTCGCAGTCGCACCACCGGCAGTGATGCGCACGACAAGGGCACCGCCGCAACGCGAAGCGATGCCGCGCCTCAGCGAGTCCGCCACGGCTACGCATACGGAGCCCGCCAATGTGGCTGCAAGTCCCGCCTTTGCGGCGCCGGCCCTCAAGACACGAGCCTCGCAGGCATCAGCCGGCATTACTCGGCCGCAACCGAGCGGCCCTTCAAAGCCAAAGACAGCTCCCAATCCGCAAGGTACCCCTGCAGCGACTGATCGCACAAGCGCTCCCTCTCTCAACACAAAAAACACCGGAAAAGCCACAGAGGTGCCTGTGGTGGCGGCGCCACCTGTGCTGGTCACGTTGCCGCGACCGAAAGTGCACAGTGGCGGTGCTGGCCCACCGAATGGCTCTGCGTTCCCATCCGCACCGTCCGCTCGTAACAACGGCAGTGCGAAGAGGGAGACCAAAATGGTCACCTTGCCGTCTCCAGGACGTGGCGTTCCCTCGGCGCCGAACAGTGCCAAGGCCTCCCCCGCCTCTACGTTGCAACCAACGACACCAGAGGAGCCATCGCAGCCGTCACCCGCAAGGGGTGGCTCACCGCCTTCCTTCCCGTCCAAGCTGTCCAACTCGCGCACGCAGCCAGTCAGCAGGTCATCACCACGGCGCCGCAGAGACCCACGACGGCGTGCGTCGAACTCACTACAAAGTGTCGAGGTGCCCTCAATGCCCATTCCTGGGGACGCAAGCCCCGAACTCCGTCCCGACACAGCCGTACCCGCGTCGTCTAGGACCAGCATGAACAAACGGGAGCAGCAGCAGAAGCTTGTTCACGACCCCGCAGCGGTGCAGCGCGCGCGACAAGCGAAGCAGGACCGTCTCATCTCCTTTGTGCAGTCTGTCTCAGACCCAGAAGTGCTACACGTTATTTACGACTACCTCGTCGAACACAAACGAAACGAACCCCGCTTCCACGACGCGACTGTCATTTGCGAGCAGCTTCTCTCTCAAAAAGAGAAGCTTCTCGCTGCCAAAGACCGGAACAGCTCGCGGCGGCAGGTGGGTGCCAAGTTGGACTCCCCGATCTATCTCGCCCCTGGCCTTGCGGCGTTCGGCGACACAAAAGACGCCAACCTGGCCGCCGCTCTCGCGTTGCTTGCCGAGGGCGAGGAGGATGAGGACGACATGGGGTCGCTGCTGGACGAGTTTGGTGACGCCAACATCAACGGCACGCCGTACCCGCACTCCAGCCAGTTCCACTTTGCCGAGCCAACAGCGTCGGGCACGGTGTCGAAGGTGTTCGCCGAGGGCATGCTCTTCAAAATCAAGGATGAGACCGGGGCGTACCACTTCTTCAACGACACCATTCGCCAGGTCATGATGGTGCGGCTGCGGATGGTGTTGTCTGGTCAAGAGACAATCGGGCCGCAGGTGATGGTGACGCCGCTGGACGACGGCTCGGGGCAGCAGGAGATCACGGCGGTGGTGCTGCCGGAAGAGACCAAGTTCTTCATGAAAGGCGTATCTCGCCTACCGCGTGTGACGGCCAAGGCGGTGATGGCGCCAGATGACTTTGTGCCGCCGTCGGTCACGAAAGCCACGAAGGACATCGCGGCGGACATTGACGCGGTGCGCGCGGCGATGGGGCAGTGGGGAAAAGCGTCAAACCCGAAAGACTACCTCAAGTGCTGCATCAAGAACCACCTCCGGTTCACGGATCTGCAGTTCCGACCGTCTGCAGAGTCGCTCTACCGACCCAGCTGCGACCTCGTCAAAATTTTGCCCTTGACGTGGCGCCGACCGCAAGACTACCTGTACGTCACCGAAGTATCTGAGGCGCGTCTGTTTCGCGGTCAAATATCGTGCCACTTGGTCAAACAGGGTGAGTTGAATGATCACACTGTTGTTGCGGGCATGGCCGCCATCGCGCAGTACCCTGATCATGTCATGTGGCTCTTTCGGCACCCTGTGAGTGCCGCACTGGGGCGAATGGAGCGTGAGCGGCACGCCTACGCCGTGCGCCTTCTGCAGAACGGCTGGTGGACGTCCTTTCTCATTGATGACTACCTGCCATCTTCCATGAAAGGCCCGCTCTTCGCACGCGACCCAGTCGACCCGCGACGGCTCTGGGTGTCTTTGCTGGAGAAGGCGTACGCCAAATCACTTGGCTCGTACGCGTCACTTTGTATTTGTGATATTATGACAGTGCTCAGTGATTTCACCGGCTTCCCTGTGCGGTACCTGGATGACCGATGGGTGCAGGCGCAACTGAAGCCCGCTGACCACGTCTCCATCAGTCTGTTCAAGTTCCTCGACCGATGCGTCGCACGCAAGCACATCATCATCCTCTACACCCCATCCCCGCAGGATGAAACGGACGAGACCCAAACTCTGCACCGGAAGCGCTCGTCGCGTTTCATTCCCATGAACGGTGTGATGCCGCAGTTTCTGCCAGGACGCATCTATTTCCTCACGGAGACGGCGTTTTACGAAGAACTGGGGCTGCGTATGGTGCGGCTCAAGAACCCGTGGACGTGGGAGTCGGCAGGCGCGACTGAGCTGGAAAAGAAATGGAAGTACACGGCGTGGTACGACCAGCCGGACATGAGCATGTCACTCGCCAGTGCGACGACGCGCCTGGCGAACCTGATGGGCGAGGAAGACGGCAGCGCCAAAGATGACGGCCGGAGGGCGACCATGTGGATGCAGTGGGAAGAGGCACTACAGTCGTTCGCTGGGGGTGGTGTGTGCTACGCGGCGTGGGACTGGATCCAGTATCGAATCAAGAACGCATTCGATGGCGGCTTGCCCGGGCACGTCGTGGAGCTACACGTGATGACCAAAGTGTGCGGCTTTGTGACCATCACCCTGGAGGGCGTGAGAACCACGCTTGACGAAGGCGGCGGTGTTGGGGACACACTGCGCAATGAGCAGCAAGTCGGCATTGCTATGGCCCTTACACGACACAACAAGAAAGCCAATCGCGAAGAAATCATGGCCCGCTCGTGCGACGACCCTGAGAATTTTGCCGCGCGAGTAACGTACGTGCAGGCCCGCGATGTGTCTATGAAGGTCATGCTGGACCCAGAGCACTCGCCCTACTACCTCGTGCCTCAGATAGACCCCGCCGCGGTGGAATGGATGCGATCAAATGGCAAGTCAGTTCTGCCCTTTGTCGTCTCGCTCGTCCTGGACACACCGTGCGTGGCTGACAAGCTGGAGGTGCGCTTCAAAAAGCTGAAGCCCACCTGCCCTGTTTTTGCGAATGAAACACCCTTTTCGCTGGGTGCCTACTCCACCGTGAAGGCGTGCTATCAATGCACGGGGCACAGCGGCCTCGTGGAGGGTGAGTCCAGTAAACTCATGGACACTCTACGCACCAAGGAGTGATTGGTGGACCACCCTCACCATGTGTGTATCACGATTGTGCCTGCATCATCGTTATGTAATGTTGTTCATCTGCCTCTCCGCGTCCGCTGCGATGGGGTTATTATGTTGTTTCCATCACGCAGCTCGTTTCTGTTCTTTTATTATTATTGGTTCTTCGCTCTCTTGACCATCTTTATGTTTACAGCGTTTTGCGAATTCTGTGTTTTATTCATTGTTGCTGCTCCTAAGCGGCGGCTCACCGTAGACGAACCAATCCTGTCCGTACCGAATGGACTGGTGTCCTTTGATTTTTTGTTTGCTTTCTGTTTTTTTTTTTTTTAGTTATCTTTTCTTTTTTTGTTGTTTTCACTGTTTTGAATCAGCATCACATTTACCGCTTTTTCACATGGTGTTCATCCCACGGTCAGTGTCGCCACTGGGATTCCCTCCCCGCCCCTCCCCGCCTTCAGTCCGCTTCTCCTCGTTGAGGCCAGTTGACTGCAAACACGCGTGCCATGTGTGGGTGCGAGCCATTCTGTTTTGTCGACCTCTGTGGTCAAAGCTTTCCTCCACGCGTCTCCCCTATACTTGTTGCCCCCTCCCTCCTACTCCCCGCCTCCCAATAACAACTCTCACATCACTTCGTCTTATTAGCTGAGAATACTTGATTTCTCCTCGTTTTCTTCTCTCTCTGTCAGTAGATACTATCCGTGCACGCCACCTCGCGCACCGTTCAAGTCCATTCACGAGACACCGTCAACGGAATCTGCCACTTGCGCCACGTGAAACCGTAGTTCCGTGTTACGTCTCCGACTTGTTTCCCTTCTTTTTTTTCCCCCTTCCGTTCATTCAATCACCCCTTTCTGAACGAGATGACAGCTGTAGCAAACAAGGCCCCCGAGGTCGCGGAGTTTCCGGCTAACTACGTGATGCCCTTGCCTTCCCGTGCCCCTGCGATGGATGAAGACGAGCTGCACCCCGTGCGTGTGCCGACACCTCTGCCTGATCTGCTGCCGCGCAACATGGATGACATCAAGCGCATGCGTAACTTGCAGAAGGATGGTTCTGGCAAGAAGTTCGTGGCCCCGAAGAAGGATCTGCCTCCGCCGTACGTTAACGACGACGAGTGCGATGAATTCGAGGACAAGACGATTGATGTGACTATCCTTAACCTCAGTGAGCGTGACCGCAAGAAGAAGTCGATGCAGTACCAAATGGGCGGCCCCAGCGTCGTGGGTGAAGCCACGCCGGTGTTTGAGAACGGCATGCTGTACAAGGTCGTCGCACCGGACGGCACGTGGTACTACTACAACGACACAGACAAGTACGAAATGCACGTCAAGTTCACCTTCGGTGCCAAGTCAGATCTCGAGCCTGGTGAGAAGGTCGAGATGTACGCGTCCAGCAACAATGAATTTGCCGCGTCTCTCGTTGTGTTTCCGGGTGAGACCACCAAGCTGGTCTCTGGCAAGATCAACGGCTTCAAGTGCAGCGCCAAGGCGGTGGCCCTCAACGACGAGGCCCGCGAAGAGCGCTTTGGTGAGGTCAACGAGCAGATCGCCGATGACATCGCCAGCCTGGCCAACATTCTCGGATGCCGCGAGGACGACATGGACGAGGAGCAGGTCCTTTCCTACTGCATTGACAACGAGAAGCCGTACGTTGACTGCGCCTTCCGCCCGTGCGACTACTCCCTGTACCGCCCCGACGTCGACACCTACCTGCCCCGCTTCCTGCCGTGGCACCGCCCGGCTACCTGGGTGCCTCCGGAGCAGGTGCAGGAGATCCGTCTGTTCCGCCGCGACATCCTGCCGACGCAGGTCACGCACGGCTCCATCGGTGACACGTACCTCGTATCTGCCATGGCCGCCTTCGCCGAACACGCTGATCGCATGCGTGACGTCTTCCGACATCCCGTCAGCGCAGAGAACGGCAAGCAGGAGCGTGCGCTTGGCGCGTACTGGGCCACTGTCAACTTCAACGGCTGGTGGACACCGGTGCTGCTCGATGACTATCTGCCCGCCACCCTGGACGGCCCCGAGTTCTCGCGCTGTGCCATCGATGTGCGACGCATGTGGGTGGCTCTGCTCGAGAAAGTCTACGCCAAGGCCCACGGCTCGTACGCGAACGTGGCCAGCGGCGACCCGGTGGAGCCTCTCGCGGAGTTCACCGGCTTCCCCATCACCCGCTTCGACAGCTTCTGGGATCAGGCGAAGGACGGCGACGACACCATCTTCCAGGAGATGCTCAACTACCAGGCTGCGGGCCACCTGCAGGTTTTGTGCACACCTTCCGACGGCGGCGAGGCGTTCGGCAACACCAACGTCGTCAGTGCAAACCCGGAGCTCGAAGCCAAGTACGAGAAGATGGGCCTGCGACTCCACCACGGCTACTCTGTTCTCCAGACGGAGTACTTTGAGGACCTCGACCTGCGCCTCGTCCGCATGCGCAACCCATGGGGCACCGGCACCGAGTGGAACGGCGCGTGGAGCAAGGGCGACAGCCGCTGGTCCAAGTACCCGTCCGTGCAGCGTGCGTGTTACCGCGACGGAGGCGATCCGGCGGACGCGGATGGCACCTTCTGGGTGGAGTGGAACGACGCGCTGAACCTCTTCATTGGTGGTGGCTGCTGCCACATCCGTGCGCCGTGGTTTGACTACCGCATCCGTGGTGAGTTCGACCAAGGCATTCCCACCGTCTGCCTCGAGATCAACGTCGGCAGCCCCATCGACGCCTACATTGTGCTCTCACAGGAGGACGAGCGCGATGATCCATCGTTTGAGTACCACGCCCTTCTGCTCAGCGTGTTCCGCAATGGCGGAAAGAAGCAGAAGCTCGACTGTACCAGTAACTCGCTAGTGGAGAAGCCGGACCGCCAGCTCAAGTTCAACTTCTCCCGTGACGTGGCGATGCGGTACACGTTCACCCCCGAGAACAGCCCCTACTACGTCATTCCCCGCATCCACGACCTCAGCGTGTCGAAGCCGTACGTGCTGGGCCTCCTTCCTGAGACCTACGTCGGCAACGGTATCAAGGTCGAGTTCAAGAAGATCTCCCGCGACTCCAAGGTGTTCAGCAACATGCCCTCCTTCAACGCGAATGATTGCATGGAAGACACCTCCACGGACTACCAGTACCGCAACCCCCGCCAGCCGACGGAGATGGTTGGTATGGAAATCAAGGACGAGCGCCTGCGTGAGTTTGGTCTTTACGAAGAGTAAACGACAGCCCATTATTCGTTCCGTGCATGACCTATGCCGCTTTCCACAGTGCGCCTGTGCTGGCAACACTCAGCTCATCAGATGTGCACACACGCGCACGCACACGCACACGCACGTAGGTAGAGATCCAATGGTGCGAGCAAGTACAAATAGCGCAAACGAATGATAGACAAAACAAAGGGAAACAGAAGGAAACGTTCTGCTCTTCTCACAAACAGCGTACTGCATCGCGGCATAAGTGATGTAGGTGTTGGAGGAAAAGCAGCAGCATGGCAGCGACTGTTCAGCCTCGACCCACCGTTCTGCCTGGACGTGACTAATGCACGTCTACGGTGCGGTGTTCTCGAGACTCCGTGCGCTTCCCAAAGATTTTCTTCTTTTGTTTTTCTTGTTCTTCCTGTGTCGTTTTATTCCACATTTTTTATTCCAAATATAGGCACAGCGTCTGGAGCCAAGAGGAGGACTGCGATGTGTCGCGGTGAGATTGAGTCTGCTTAGCGTCCCCTCTTGTGCTTCCACGCATTGGTTGCACCAACAAAGATGAGTCTCTGCGTGTGTGGTGAGTGCATGAGTGGTCCGTTTTCATCCTTCGTGTTTTTTTCTCTTTTTTTTTTTTCGTCCTGTCTCTCTACCATTTCTATCTCTTCTGAAAACACATTCAACAACACCAAAAAAAAATATGGCACAGGCAAAATACAATAATGCAAATAAGAAGTAGAACCGATAGCTTTCTTTTTCCTGTCCTTTTCTTTGGTGCTTCCATCTCTTTACTTCCCTGTTGTCATGAGTCACTTTTTACGTCGTTGTCCCCGTTTTGTATATCATGCATTCTTCATTTGTAAGTTTCTGTTTTTCTTCTCAGTCTTTTCTGACATGATATGTGTGCACGCAGCTTGTATCAGCAAAACAACAAAACGTGGAAAAAAAAAGAGATAAAGAATGGCAATCGCGACCGGTCTGTTCGTGGCCAAACTGAGAAATGTGACCGTTCGCCATTTTCTCACTGCTTAAAAAAGAAAATGGAGGGCTGAGGACATGCAGCAGGCGTGCCAGCAGTCCTCTATTGTATAGCCTGGTTCCTCTATCCGTCATCTTGGCGACGACCGGAGAGGAATGAGCATCACTCCGAGTTGCTCCTCTCCACCACTCACATGGAAGAAACGACACTGTGCGCAAGTTGCCAGCGTCAGCGTCGTTTGTCTCGCTAAGGGAAACCAGACTAAAGTACCAGATCGCGACAAAGGAGCGGCACAGTCTCTGTGTCCCTATGTATTCCTGATCTTGCTCGCCGTCACTCACCTCACTTTCTTCCCATTTTTAGAGTGTCCAAACAAGTATCGACAATATCGACTGGTGCCGTTGACTTCACATCGGCAGCCGTGAAAGAGCCACTCGTCGAAGCAATCACATTCCTTTTTTTTTCTTCTCGTGGGCTGGACGCCCATGTCAGGCACCAGCGCCTCTCTTGTGCAAACTATTGGTCGTGCGAAAAAGGGGAGCAGCACGTCACGGGGCTCGGCACGAGACACGGCTTCTTCTTCTCGCGGATCACAGTGCACCTCTCGCTCACGGAGAAGGACGCTCAGAGCCTCTGTAGCAGATCTTTCGTCCGGGAATGTTTGTGCACCACACACGCCATTGCTGCCCACCTCTGTGGCGCGGCCGACGGTAGTGGTGCTTGAGCCTGCGCCGAACATGCGGACACTGTACGCGTGCGTTGTCGATGATGTGCTGGTCACGGCGCACCGCAACGGCATTCGTCTGTATCGCTCAGACGAGAGCCTCAGCTCACCCATCTCGACGGCTTCTCAGGGTCTGTGGCGGTTGGCGGAAACGAGAGACACGTTTGATTTGAAGGACTCGTACTACTGCGCCGCTGCGCAACCACTCATGACGACTCAGAAGGGTGTTTGCCGCACAAAGTACACGCGCTACTTTTGCGTTGCGTCTGGCAGCGACCGGAATGTCCACAGTCTGTCCGTCATGAGCACCAGAGCCCACTTCCGCGTACACCACACGCTGCACCAACACAACCGCATCTGTGCCGTGCATCTCGCGCAGGTCGCATTTCAACCGTTTCGAGAGGACGCGCAGCTCGCGATGGCTGCGAGTGCGGATGAGGTCGGTGGCCTGTGTCTCTTCGACGTGGAGCAGGAGCGCGGTTTTGGTCTCGAACAACTCGTTCGCCCCGCTCCGAGAGAGCTCACGGCGACAAAGCTTCACAAGTGGATTGAGGCTGCCGGACATGCAGAGGATCAGCGCGCAGCGTACCGCTTCACTCGGGGTATCGTCACCAAAATTGCTCTCGTAGGCCCGTGCTTGGAGCTCTGCTCTGGCTGCCAGAACGCCTGTTCACCAGACAATGCTGGTTCCACGGCTGTCAGTGCTGCGCACCGGCGGCCGTCTTTGGTCCTGATGAGTCTCGTGCTGACCGCACGTGGCCCCGATGTCACAGCCGAGGAGGCAGCTGACGCACACCTTCACGTTACCCTGGTGCGCGTGGTGCTGACGGACAAGGGGGCCTTTGTGCTCTCTGAAACCACCCTCATGGAGACCGTGGCCCCAGTTCGCGTGTGTGAGTGCGGCCCGGCCCTGTGTGCGCCACCTTACCAGTCTGGGCTGCCGATGTCTGTCTACCTCGGAGAGCCGCGACTCACTGTGAGCTGCCGCCGTGGCTGTTGTGGTGAAGCGCTCCATGTGTACCGCAATCCGAGCTCCGAGAGCCGAGGCAACGGGGAATACTGCGTGCAGTGGGAGCAACTGGGACTGAGGAAGCTGTCCGTGTCCGGTAAGATGCACACAGTAACAACAACACCATCTGGTGCTCATCTGCTGGGGGCATGGGACTGCGCTCTGACTCTCACCAGCGACGGTTCTGTTTTACTTGTCGGGCGTGAGAGTGACGCTGCGGCCGAGGCCACATGCGGTGGCGGTCTTGCCACCCTGGCTGTTCCTCCGGCCGCGGTCCAGGACAGCACTGGCCCACTTGACGGTGGCGAAGGGCTGAATGCGTGGCTTGACGACATTGAGCTTCCTCCAGAGTCTCCCGTCTCTGATGACGTGCCTCCCTTGCGGAACTCTCCCAGTCCAGCCTCTGCCTCTCCAGCGCCCGAGCGGTCGCCTGATGCGTCTGTTTACACCGTTCTTTCAGAGATCTTCAACGTGTCGCGTGGACAGTGGCAGCAAACGCCGCATCACTTTAGTGTCGACTGGAAGCAGAACTGCGTGTTGCTGTTCATGCCCGACAACGAGACGGTGCTTTCGGTGCAGCTGCCCGTTTCGCCGCCTCTGGCCTTGGCAAGCCCCAGCAAGGAAAACGGCGCTGCTCCAGCCGGATCAACGACTGCACCAGAGGTGAAGCGCCGCGATGAGACACCGCTAGAGGCTCCCGCGGAATTGGCCGGCGGTGCACTTGGGTTTGCCAGTTCCATGTGGCACAACACCACCAAGGGCTTGTCCACAGCCGTGAGCAGTGCGACCGTTGGGACGCGCTGGGGTATGCCAACCTCGTGGTCCAAGCCCAGCTTCTATCCCTGGCACGGCAACTCGACGTCAGCCAGCCCACAGCGCGATGTCGCCCCATCTGCAGACACCACCGCGTCGCCCCAAGCGACTTCCGCTCACAGTAGGGAGGCATCAGTCGCTCCACCTCGCCGTAACGAGCTTGACAGAACGGCACCTTCACACACGTACGGCATCGTGAGACCCATCGCAGTCGCCTTGGCACATCTCGCCGGGGCTGCCAGCTCGTCTTCCTCCTCTTCCGTGGCTATCACGTCTCCCCGTGGCGTGTCTGGCACTTCCGTGATGACCTCTCTTGAGCCCACCGATGCCCATGTTGCGGAGTCTGCAGCGCCCTTGTCTCCACCGCCGCAGCCCACCTCGGTGCCGCCCTCCCCGCGCTCGGTCGTGTCACACAGCCAACCACGGGTGGACATATCTCACACACGGCGGCGCAACGGCAAGCCCAGCACCGCATCCCGTTCGCGGCGGTCTGCGGCGGCGGAGAGCGTCGGTTCCTCACTCGGCGCCAGTGTGTCGCGTGTGGACATCGATCTCTACACCAAGAATCAGGTCGAACAAGCCCGCGGTGCGCTGACCAGCCCCGCGCGATCTAGCTTGCAGGCAGTCCTCACCCCCACCAGTGCTTCACCCAGTGAGCAGCCCGACGTGATCCTGACGGCGACTGCCCTCAACAGTCAGTACGCCATACAGCAGCTCGTTGACGTGGATGAACCGCTTGCGAGAAATGCCATTGTGTATGCCTGGCGCGATTACCACGACGCACTTTTCATTCGGGAGACGGCAGCCCGCGAGATTCTAGAGTCGGAAGCGAGACACGGCGCGGCGCTGGAAACGCTCCGTGACGCAGAGATGCGCGAGCTTTACGGGCGGCGCGCACTGGTTGATATTCCTCACGGCAAGCACTCGCTGCAGTTCCTCACGTCGCTGAACGAGCTGCTCGCCAAGCGAGAACGCACCCACGACAGGAGAGGGTGCTTTGGGTTCAAGGCCTACTTTGAGAGTGCCCAAGTTCCTCAGCAACTGATCGATCTTCAGGAACAAGACAAGTGCCGTTTTGAGCTGCGCGACTTGGAGCGTGACCAGCTGGAGAAGCTGAAGGCCCTCAAGCCGGAATCCGTCGTGGAGATTCTGCAGAACGAGGAGAAGCGTGTACTACCTGGCGGTCACGGCCGTACGCGCTGGGAAAGCCACGCCACGTTTCCGTACGATGACAAGGATGGCCACACTGTGGACCTGCTTGTGTTGAACCAACAGGCGGACACCAAAGCAGAGCGTGAGTGGAGATGGAAAACGGATCAAGACGATTTCGTCACGGAGTTCTCCATTGGTGTGGCTGCGACGGCCTCTCCGCTAGTCATGGCACGCATGTCGGGCGCCGCCTCCCCTCGACGTGCGCCGCAGGTCGTTGCGAAGGACCTGAAGGGCTGGTGCGTTGGGGCGTGGCGGTATGCACATCGGTGGCCGACGTCACAGCAGGAGCGCGACGACCCAAACTTCTGGACTGCGAAGGAGAGCCCGACGTCGAAGGTGCGCTGCCGGCCACTGACTCGTATACGCGTGCATATCTCCACAGACACCAAGCGAAACCATCTGATGGAAGAGCACGCGAGGCAGCTCGAAGCGCTGCGGCTTGAGCTGGATTTGTAAACAGTCACCACCAGAGAACAATGAATGTGAACAGCTATATCAGAGCCCACCAGGTATCTCTTCACACACGCACTCTCTCTGTCTATCTGTTCAGGGGGGGGGGTTCTTCTTCTTCGCATGCTATTGGAGTTGCCACCCCTTTTTTGTTTTGGTTATTTATGATTTCCTTTGATTATGTGACTCTGCGTATCTTATCGGTCTGCTACCACGCTCAAAAACGACCCCCACACAACAAGAACAACGCAAGAACGCACTTAACATGCGGTTCTCTCCGTCACTGCGCTTCAGCACGAAAACAAGTTGACGCTGCAAGTGTTGAATGACTCTGGCTCTCCTTGTTCACATGTCCTGTTTCGCTGTCTTTCTAGTCCGTGACTTCACACATCTGAATGCGCTTCTTTCTCTCCTCGTCCCCTCTCAACGTAACCGTGATACTGTTCCTTTCCATGATGACTTGAATGTGAAACAGCGCCTCGAAACTCTGTGCACTTCACCGCGCACATTTAGACTCACGAGGACTTTCCGCGTGACGGAAGCTAAACCACCGAACAACTGTGATGCCGCAACTCACGTCCCGTCTTCTGCAACGAGGGCAGCGTCTCCCTCAGCAAGCAGAAACACTCGGACAACGGCTCAAAGTCGCACAAAGTGCGGAATACAAAAAGGTGCGAAAGCTCCGTGAGTCCAAACAGGAAACAAATCCCTACCACAAGGCGCAGTACATCAGCGCATTCATTGAGGCACACAGTGCCGAACTCACTCACTCTTCCCTCAGCAAGAACTCTGCGGCCGTGGAAATGGACAGACGCATCGCTGCCATCGCCCCCACAGAGCTGTTTCTCTCCCCAGGCACGCCTGGGAGTGGCCCGGATCACACCACGGGGGCCGCTGCGTCTCAGTCAGGACGGTGGCCATCACAGTCATCGCAACATTCACCACGCAACGGCGTTACCAACTCTTGGGAACAGCCACCGCCGTCGCTTGTCCCGGGCGCGCATCGCCACGACCACCACAAACGCGACGTCTCCTTTGGCGACTGGCGAGGCGTGCCCGCGCCGATAGCAAAGCAAGCGGCGAGCGTTGACTTTCTGACTCACTGTGTCTTGCGCGAAGGGGCAACCCCGCCAGCGTGGAGTCCGCACGCGTTGCACCGTGCTCTGTGTGTGCTGCCGTGTGCGAAGGTGGTGCTGGGGCTGGCATCGCACATTGACACGCTCGGCAGACAGCCGCGAAAGCGTCTGACCGTGGATGGCGACCGTCTCGTCGCCTCTTTTACACGATGCCGGCACAGTGTGCGGGCGAGCATGAGCGATTGTGCCTCTGATGTAGTCACGTCCACGTTACGCATGGCGGATAGTTTCCTGCTGCAACTGCTCGTGTTCCGTCTGGGACCGGTCACTGCGCTGCACGTGCTCACGCACAAGCTGCGATACGCGGAGCCTGGGGACTGCAGCCTCGCTCCTTCGCAGTTGATCGCCGTGTACGCAGAGGCTGTGCGTCAATGCCAGCCGACCGTGCTTGGCGCATCGTTTCAGCTGACGCGAGACACGCTTGGCGAGATGCTCGATCACGCGGCCCATGCCGCATCTGTGACCTCACGGTCTTCACGGCATCCACACTGTCTGGAGCCGGTCGCTGCCGCCCCACTCTTATCTTTGATGTGCGGTCCGTCTCTTTCTGCCGCGGACGTGCGGGAGCTTACTGAGAAATATATCATGAAGCCAACCGCCGGCCGGCGGTACCTGCCAGCCGTGGCGTGGGGTGCTTACGTCGGTGCCCTCCACCGCTGCGGCGCGGACCTCGGCGCTGTGCAGTCCGAAGTGGATCGCATCACAGACCCGGCGGTCACCAAGAACAGCGAGGCTCTACTTCGCAGTCCTCACCTCTGGCGTGCCTACATTGAGTCGTGTGCCCCACAGAATGCCGACCACGCACTCAGCGTGTTTGAGGAGAATGCCGCTCACTATCATGTCGAGCGCACACCAGCTGTCACGGCAGCCGTGATGCAGGCGCTTCTCGCCTCGCCAGATCGGCGCCATTGGGACAAGGCAGCAGAGGTGTGGAAGGCCTCTCTCGGTCGCTTCACCAGCAAGGTCACCCCAACAGTCAGTGTCATGTGTGCGCTCTCGCGTTTGTACGAGCGGCAGGATGACCTGGCTGCGCTGGCGCGTCTGTGCACAGATTTTGGTGGGTTTTATTCGTACTACGGTGTGGCGGCTGATCAGTGGCAAGACGCCGGCGGTGACGCACTCGGCGACGACGCGGTGCGCATCTTCCGGGAGAGGGGTCCCGCTCCATTGGAGGCTGTTCTGGGGCGACTGGAGAATGCTGAGGCTCTGCAACCAGTGATTCCGCCTCGCCTTGTGGAACAACTGCGCACGTCCCTGGAGGCCCTCACCGTGGGGCGTGCGTCTGCGGCTGATGGACGGACGATACCTGGCCTCACAGCGGAAACACTCGCAGATCTGCTCTAGTTACGCATGCGCCTCCGCGGCGTTGAAGATAGTGGAACATGTATTTGCTCCGAGGAGTTGATCAGCCCTTTGATTCATTCTCATCACACACCTTTTCTTTTTTTCGTATTTACACAACCCAACCTAGCACGCATAACAGTAAAGGGGGCACCTCACGTCGAGTGCGGTCTGTGCCGCGCCGGCAGTCGCGCTGAAAGTGAGTGGCAATCCCCATGATTTCCCCAATCTACTCTCTGTGCTGACTATACGTGTCGTCGTACATCTGTTTTGGTTAGCAGCTTCCAATAATTGTTTCTCTCGTCTCTCCCGCCCAACATCTCTCCCTCTCTCTATCTGTTTGTAGTGTTTTCCCGCAAAATATATCTTCAACCATTACCTAGCTAGCTTGTTCGCGAGAGACGGACGTGGTCATCACCGGTATTGTTGTAACCCCACTTTTTTTTTGTTTGTTTCTGCTACGCGAGGCACTACGCGGTGTTTGCGTGAGCGACAGCCTCTGCGCCTATCCCCTTGCGTCGTTGTTTTCTCGGTTCAAACTCTTTCCTTTTCTGTGTGCCGCGACGTTTTCGTCAGGCCACATACTCAAAGACAAAGTACAAGAAAAGCGGACTCGTCAGCATCTTCTCCCCCTCTATACCACTCTTAGGTGCTCAGTATCGCGCGTTGTTGCAAAACGGGCGGTCATTGTTCTTTTTTTTTTTGTTTTCATCATTTCTGTTATCGTCCTCTCCCTTATGGCGCCCTTCACGTGCCCTCCGGCCCACAAAGGGGCTTTGGAGGAGGTGAAGGAAGCGGTCGGCATCGAACACGGGTACCTCGATGCGTGGGTCTATCTGTTTCTGTCGAATAAAAAGTTTAACGTTGTTGAGACCATCGCCAAGCTGCGCCGAAGAGATGATATGGAGCGAAATGTGTTTGCCAAGTATACCATCACGCCATCACTCAGAGAGTCCATGCGCGCTGGTATCGTACAGTTCATTGGCAACGACAAGGAGGGCCGCCCTGTTCTTTACTTCAACACAGCGCGTGACAGCCCCCGTTCAGATCAGCGACCGGAGCGGCAAGCCAACCTGGACATGTTTCTCAGCTGGAGCCTTCGCGTGGACCCGGGCAATCCCACCTCGTGCGTGACCTGGCTCATCAACCAAAAGGATGCCTCTATGATGCGTAATGTGGATCTTATTTTCCAGAAGGACATGGCACTTCGCATTAGCAAGTTCTTCCCAGGTGTCATCGCGAAAATGTACATCTGCAACATGAGCTCCGCCCTCACGTTCGTCATGCGACCCCTGCTGCGCCAGCTGCCAAAGACCATTAGCGAGTGCATCTACCTCTTCTCAGCCGGTGACATCAAGCGTGGGAAGCTGTTGGAGGTCATCGATGCTGCTGTGTTGCCAGTGGCGATGGGCGGCAACAACACGTGCGACGGCCCTAAAAACTACCAGTGGTTTGCCACCACTATTGAGAACTACTTTGACCGCTGCCTGGCAGCGTTGTCCAAGGGGATCTCAATCAAGGAGATGGAGATGATGGAGGCTTTCCCCGTTGACCAAAAGGGGCGGCCACTTGAGAAAGCTGCCACTGTCCAGCCGCAGGCCTCACCCTCTCTCGCTAGTGCCGCGAGCACGAACGCCCTCGGTCAGCGCACAGCACACCTTGGCGCAGAGGACGACTTGGAAGCCGCGGAAATGGAACCCATTGAAGTGCAGCGTGATGACTCCACCCGCACATTTCAGCTTTCCTCGACAGTACGGGCCCGCTCCAAGTCCAAGACAGCCACCTCAGAAGGGCTTGGTGCACCCGCCGTCGGAACGGCTCCGGCGGCGTCCCCCACGACTTTTTCCGCCGCTCAGTATGCCTCGTTGCTGTCAGGCGTCAGCAACATGTCGATGCAGATGGACGTCAAGCAAGTGGCTGCCCTGTTCGCGAACAAGCACTCAGCGACGAGTGCCAGTGGCAGCTTCGACACGGTTCAAGACGGCGTCATGAGCTTGCAAAACGACCAAATGGGCAAGCCGCGTCACGGGTCGTCTGCGGCCGTTGACGCGATGGCGGAGGTACGCAGTGAACCACACATTGTCTTCAAGGAGCCCCGATTGGAACTTACTGAGAAGCCGGCCTTCTCACCTGCAAAGACCGACGTGGACCTCACAGTGTGCGAATGGGCTCAATTCCGGTGCTACTGTGTCGAGCTTTTTCCTCCGTTGCTACGCGTTCTCAGTGCGTTGCGTGACGATCGTCTGACAAGTGGCTCGATGATATCTGTCATCGATGCCAACAAGGGTCTCGTCGAGGAAGTCGCAGGACACTTTTTTTCCCTGTTGCCCGCGACACGCCAGCGTCTTGGCTTTCCGCTTCTCGGCTGGACCATGTCGGGGCTGTGCGCCAAGTACACGCTGAACTGTGAGGTGCGTGACCGCGTTGTGCTGGATTGCACATCGCCTGTGAATTTCCTGTTGTCTGCGCAAGTCGCTGCCCTTCAGTTCGTTGAAGAGACAGATCTCATGATGGAGGCGGACCAGGTTCGTGAGGATGTTCTGTCGTACGTGTTGGAAGAGTGGTCCGCAGCAGATGACCGCCACACGTTCGAGCGTTTTCTCGTCGACAAGTTGGACGAGACATGGCAGCGGCTTGTGCCTCACTTTCAACGCTATGTTGAGGCAAAGGTCGCCATTTCCATCGCCGACTTCGCTGAGCACTACGGGCTTCTCGTTGGTGACGGCCGTGTCGACACCACGGCGCCATGGTACCAGACGCTGTTCCGCGGAGTCGTTCAGTTCAAGGAAATGTACCGCAAGAACTGGATCTTCCACGTGTTCCCACCACCGTTTAGAGATCCATCCGCCGCACCCATGGGGGCCAACATGGAGCTCCCCGTTGATCACGTCTCAGACGATGCCCCGCCGACCATGACGGAAATGCTCGATGCGGACGACGAGTTCAACGGCACAAAGCTGACCTTTGAGGCTGTCTGCAGCTTTGTCTGTGGTGTCAATCACAGTCTCGACTTTGCCAAGGAACAGATGTCTGTCATGCCACCCTATTCGCTCGCCAATCGCAGCATTGTGGAGCGCTACCTTGCTGTGAGTGAGGCGCGCATCAGCATTCCCTACGAAAGTCAGAGTGCAGGCTCGCTCCCCGCTGATCTCGCCCAAGCAGAGAAGGAGCGTGCGTGTGACGAGCTGGATCAGCTGTCGACACCCCTCGGGCAATATCTGCGCTACGCCGCCGTTCACTACCTCTTCCGCAAGCGACTACACGGTGACTGGCAACGGCCTCACTGCATTGAGGTGCTGCAACGCATGAACCGCCGCAACGCACGCATGATGACGGCTCGCAAAGAGGCCCGTGAGCAGGCGTTTCTCTTCGCCTCGTCAGCACACAAGCTGGGTTCCGGCGGGGTCAACAGCATCATTGCCGCTGATGGTGACGATGAAGACGGTCTTCTGACGACAACTGCACCGGCCGGCGACGGGGCGGCTGATGGGTTTCTGTTCGTGGGGCTCCTCGTCTCTCTCTACTCCTTTGCCGAAGGAGACGCCGAGGGCGACGGTGCGGAGAACGGGTTTAGCAGTCCGACTACGAAGGGGCGCGCGTTTCCCGCCAAGACTAAAGCCACTACGCGTGGAAACGCCGTGCTGCCCAGTGAAGAGGAGATGCCTGACTTTCGACTAGTTGTGCAATCCTTGGCGAAGCTGCGCACCTCAGGAAACCGTCTGCTCTCGCTGAAGCAGCGCGGTACCAAATAGTGCTGGCTACCGTTTTTTCTTTTTTCGCTTTCGTGTCTAAGCCGAACATGCACCTCGTGATGTGTCGTAGTTGATGCGTCTTTCTAGTCGTTCATGACACCGAGTGCTTTTTTTTTTTACTCGTCCTTTTGTTTGGTACTTGCCTGAATTGCGATGCGTATGTGGAAAGTTGCGTGTGCTACTCTTCAACAGTCCCTATCACACACATGATACATTCGTGGTGCTCACACACGGATAAGCGTCGTCTTCACTCGTACTAGCAGAGCGCTGCTCCCACGCAGCTGCTGATCCTGAACAGTACCATTATTGACGCCACCAACCATGCGCACCTAGCATGTTTTCTTCTTCTTGCTGTGCCTTCTGCCCCTTCAGGTCTCCGTTGCCAATGGGCAGAAGCTTTCAACCAATCAGTATTTGTTCATCCACTGTGGTTTCACTCATCTACGCTTGCTTTGTCCTCAACCGTCTCTGTTCTTCTGTGTTTGACAACACGCCACAACGTGCCTCACGCGTCCGATACGATAGCAATAGCTTTTTCTTTTGTGTTCTTTCTTAATCTTTCGACACCTTTCAGTACATACGTTTCACACCAATACTTTGCTCAGAACCATTCATCCCTCTCGTCAGTACCCCTCTCACGGCTTTTTGAGTCTCAAACTACACCACACACTTTCCAACTTGTTGACGCGATGAGCAAAAACGTTACCAATGAGTGGAACTACGATCAGCCGGACGGCGACGGTGTGGAATTCATCGAGGACGGCCAACCCTATGGCGACGTCAATGACGATGTCCAGAAAGGGGGTGTTGCCTGCGGCACAGCTGACACGCGCTACATGACGCCCGAACAGCGCATTGAAATGATTCACGCGGAGCGCGCCGAGCGTGTGGCACAGCGGCGGCAACCCAGTAACTGCGTCATGAAGGCCTTGTCGTACGTGGTGCCGTACGGTGGCATCGTTGGCTCTGGCTTCAACCTGGCCAGCTCATCTATCGGTGCGGGTATCGTGTCGCTGGGCTCAGCCTTGAACACCTCTGGTCTCATTATGGGCCTGATTTACATGGTCATCATCGCACTCTTGACCGTCTACTCGCACTCGCTGATCGCCATCGCGGAGAAGCGAACGGGTCTGTGCAACTACGAGCAGACGGTGCGCGCGACGATGGGACCGGGTGCTGATTACTTCCTTGCGTTCTGTTTGTGGTTTTTGAGTTTTGGTGCGGAGATCTCATATTCTATCCTTGTCGGAGAAATCGTGAAGCAGTTTTTAACCAATGCGTCCAACACACCTGCTTTCCTGCTCACAGGCAACGGAAACCGCATCATCCAAGCTGTCATTTGGCTGTGCTGCATGCTGCCACTGTGCCTGCCTAAGGAGATTAACTCCCTGCGTTATTTCTCTTTTCTGGCCATCTTCTTCGTCATCTTCTTTGTGATTTGCATGATTGTGCACAGCGCGCAGAACGGCATGAAGGACCCCAAAATCCGCGATGAGATTGTGATGTTCCAGACAGGCAACACAGCTATTTCAGGCCTGTCTATCTTCATGTTCACCTTCATCAATCAACTGAACGCAGCTGAGGTGTGGGGCGAGCTGTACAAGCCTACAATCCGCCGCATGACGGCCGCTGCGACGCTGGCCACCGTCCTGTGCTTTGTTTTGTACCTCTTTGCCGGCGTGTTCGTGTACCTGGACTTTGGGTCCGCTGTGACGGGCTCGGCTTTGGAGATGTACAACCCGATCAAGGAGCCGCTCATGGGCGTGTGCTACGCGATGCTGCTGTTTAAGCTGTGCGTGGGCTACGGTCTTCACATGATTCCCGTGCGCGATGCCACGTACCACTTTGCACAGACGGATGTGCACCGCGTGCCGTGGCTTATCAATGCCTGCGTGTGCACCTTCTGGGCCGTGGTCTCTCTGGTTGCGGGCATGTTCATTCCTCGCGTAGGCATGGTGTTCGGCCTCGTCGGCAGTCTCGCTGGCGGTTTCATCGGCTTTGTTTTCCCTGCGCTCATGTTCATGTACTCTGGTGGGTTCACACTGCGACAGGCCGGCTTTTTTCACTACTTTGCGACGTACTTCCTCCTGATTGTCGGTGTCATCGGGATTGTCTGGGGCACAGCGGCCACAATCCACGATGAGGTGATCGCAATCCAGAACGAATAGTGGTTGTAAAACGGGATGCAAATGAATGAATACGGCGCGATTCATATATTTTGCTTTTAACTTATCTTTTGCTTTCTCACGAAAGATAGCAGCATCAAANTACTCTGGTGGGTTCACACTGCGACAGGCCGGCTTTTTTCACTACTTTGCGACGTACTTCCTCCTGATTGTCGGTGTCATCGGGATTGTCTGGGGCACAGCGGCCACAATCCACGATGAGGTGATCGCAATCCAGAACGAATAGTGGTGGTCAGAGGTGGCGTCTGGTCGCGTAGTCACTGGCTTGCCAGTGCATTTCGCGGTTTATGATTTCTCTTTCTTTTTTTTGTCTTAAGATGATCCCTCTGTACTTTGTTCACGTAAGTGAACATGACCGCGTCACTGTGACGAGTTAGTCCGGCGCTGCGGGTTGTGCTTGAAACGTTTAGTTTGCTCTCACAGGGATCGCCTCTTCTTAGCCAACGCCCCCATTGTTCTCCCCCAGGCCGGAAGGTCTCATCACCTGTAGCTGCTCTACGTGCAGCCGCGGTGATGATGATGGTGATGATCAACAGGTTCGCGCAGAGTTGGTGTGTGCACGGTGAGAAGTGGATCGATTTTGCAAACTGTTTCCTTCTTCTCTTTTTGTTTCTTTTGTAATTTCGCCCTATTTTCCTCCGACCCCCCTTTTTTCTTCTTGTCATCACTGACAACGATTGTTTTTTTCGCACGTCTGTCTTCCCAATTCGCATCCATAATTCTTTGAGTTTCATGTTGTACACTGTATGACCTCCAGCATTTTTTGCGCTTCCCTATTTTCCGCCTTTCAAGTATCTTTTCTTTCGCACTGCGTAAATGGAACAGATGCTTTAGCCACGCCACGTTTTAGAAATAAAGACGTAACTCAGTGTTTTCTGGTACACGGTGACTGATAATACGCGTTTTATGGAACAAACCGATGTCTTCTGAGTAATCAACCACATCAACTTTCGGCAAGCATAAGCCGAAGCATTTCCTCTGATTTTCACTTTTATATAATGATTGCCTTTACTCCCTTTTCTCCCTTTTCCCTTTTTTTTCCATGTTCATTTTCTTTTTGGTACCAAATGCACGCCTACAGCGCTGCCCGCAAAGACAAACGTGGTGTAGCAAAATATCAGTAATTGTGGGCCACTCATTGAACAGCGGCGCCTTGGGGATGGCGGTCGTCCGGGATAAGCAAAGTGCTGCAATGCCCGCTGGTGCGCAGTGTCACTGGAGTCAGTGCCCGTGGTGCACCTCAGCTGCTTCTCCCTTCGGATCATGTGGCCCGGCTGTACAAGCAATTTCCTTTTTTTTTTGTGTTCCAAAATCTGGTATTCTGTTTCTCTCTCCCTCTTCGCCCATGTCTCTCGCACGCTCACACTACTGTTCGCTTCCTCTTCACCTTTTCTTACGCACATACACATACAGTAATAACACTAATCATTATACAAAACAGCTGCCGCACTTTTCACGTTTTCACCCACACAAATCACCTCTTATATTACCACCACGACAAGATGAGCCGCACGGAGCCTGCTTTCCCAGACAATGACTCGTTTGGAGACGATGGCCTCGACTACCTTGAGGATGGCATCGTCGCAGACCAGGACAGCGACAGTCCCGGCATCAGCAAGACCAAGGTATCAGCCACCGCTGAGGGCACTCAGGATGACGAATACATGACACCGCAGCAGCGTATTGACCAGATTCACGCCGCCCGCGCTGAGCACGTGGCAAAAAGCCGCCAAACGACGAACTGTGTGTCGAAGGCCTTGTCGTACGTGGTGCCGTACGGTGGCATCGTCGCATCCGGCTTCAACTTGGCCAGCTCTTCCATCGGTGCGGGTATCGTGGCTCTGGGCTCCGCGTTTAACACGTCCGGCCTCATCATGGGCGTCATTTACATGGTCATCATCGGACTGTTGACTGTTTATTCGCACACCCTGATCGCTACGGCAGAGAAGAGGACAGGTCTGTGCAACTACGAGCAGGTTGTGCGCCTCTTGCTTGGCAACGGAGCGGATTACTTCCTTGCGTTCTGCCTTTGGCTGTTGAGCTTTGGCGCAGAAGTCTCGTATGCCATCCTTGTAGGTGAAATCGTGAAACAGTTCCTGATCAACGCGTCCGGTACACCTGCTTTCTTGCTCACAGGCAACGGAATCCGCATCATCCAAGCTGTCATCTGGCTGTGCTGCATGCTGCCGCTGTGCCTGCCGAAGGAGATTAACACCCTGCGTTATTTCTCTTTTCTGGCCATCTTCTTCGTCATCTTCTTTGTGATTTGCATGATTGTGCACAGCGCGCAGAACGGCATGAAAGACCCCAAGATCCGCGATGAGATCGTGCTGTTCCAAAGCGGTAACATGGCCATCTCTGGTTTGTCGAGGTTCATGTTTGCCTTCATCAATCAACTGAACGCAGCTGAGGTGTGGGGCGAGCTGTATAACCCCACGATCCGCCGCATGACGGCCGCCGCGACGCTGGCCACCGTCCTGTGCTTCGCACTGTACTTTTTCGCTGGCCTGTTCGTGTACCTGGACTTCGGGTCCGCTGTGACGGGCTCGGCTTTGGAGATGTACAACCCGATCAAGGAGCCGCTCATGGGCGTGTGCTACGCGATGCTGCTGTTTAAGCTGTGCGTGGGCTACGGTCTTCACATGATTCCCGTGCGCGATGCCACGTACCACTTTGCACACACAGACGTGCACCGCGTGCCGTGGCTTATCAATGCCTGCGTGTGCACCTTCTGGGCCGTGGTCTCTCTGGTTGCGGGCATGTTCATTCCGCGTGTGAATATGGTGTTCGGCCTCGTCGGTGGCTTCTCTGGCGGTTTCATCGGCTTCGTTTTCCCTGCGCTCATGTTCATGTACACAGGTGGATTTAGCCTGAAGAAGATCGGTTTCTTCCAGTATTTTGCGACGTACTTCCTCCTGATTGTCGGTGTCATCGGCGTGGTGTGGGGCACTGCTGCTTCCATCTACGAAGAGGTGATGGCCGAAAAGGCTGCGTAAGCCGAACACATCCCACGGAAAGTCACACCTACCGGCACAGATGTCCACGCTGTTTTAACTGGTCTTCAAAATGCTGGCACTTCCCAGCTGTGCGACCCGTGATAAACTGACCTTGCTGTTTGACTTACTTATTTAAAATCCTTTTTTTTGTTTTGTTTTTGTGTGCGCACGCGTATTTACGGCCACTGCCAACATGTCGTCTTTTTTTTTTTTTGCGTGTTTTTGTTTTCTCCTTTTCACAATAAAAATCCAATTTGGCAGAGAAGCGGAGAGCGGTCAGAAGTCTTGCTAGCGGGTCAAAGGACACGATGCGAAAAACACAACTTCAGCGTCTGTCCAATTTCCACATCACTATAACGGCTGTGGTTTCCTCTCTCCACTGATTGTCTTTTGTTCTGATTTCGTGAGGGCACTGCAATCCTTAATGACGCTGTCTGGTGAAGTTTTGTTCTTTCTTTCCTGTCTTTCTTTGTCAACTAACGATACCCACCTGTAACCTTTGTTTTCAGCCCCAGTTTCCAGAGCTGCGTATCGTTGTGTCCAAGCACGTCGCAAGTCACTGCGCAAAGCCATTGTTTCGTTCCCATAACAATGCGTGTCACTCACTTTTTCTTGTTTCTTATTTTAACACTGTTTTTTTTATTCGCCCTCCCTTTTTTCTTCTTTTTCTCAGTTGCAGGCGACTTTGTTGTACTCCTTTACTCATCGCCTGCAACGAGCATGCTGTTTTTGACTGAATGCACAGCGTCACTGTAGGTCCTGTGGGTGCGAACACGGTTTGTGAAGTTCTCAAACATACCGATGAACACCGCTACCGTCTGTTTCTGCTCACCGCTTTCTGAGTACTGTCACAGCGAAGGCTTAAAGGAATGTAATTTTCAAAGAAGCGTAGAATCGGACGCCTCCGTACCTATGCGATGGGGTACAGGAGAGTACAGTGCAAGCCTGTGGCACGAGACCCAGTTATGTAAGCCGGTGCGCTCTCATGGTATCGCTCGCCGGCTGGATATCCCATCAACGTGCCTCGTCAGCTTTTGAGCACACACACTAGGTGTGCCCGCCGAGGCACCCTTCTTCGTTTTTGCCTCTCTGTCTTTATTCACCATTTCAGATCTTACTTCACTCACATCCGTCATCTTCTCACTTCGCTTATTGACACGGCTACCGCGGACTTATGCACAAAGAGGATTCTTTGTTTGCTAATTAGAACCCACATATAGCGTCAACCGTGCTTGTTTCTTTCTTCGGCGCGTCTCCGTGTTTGCTTTGTCCGCCTTCTTGTTGGTCTTGTGGCAATTCTAGAGTTTGAGGCTTTCGGCCCTGAACAATCTCGCTTAGATATTCGCGTCTTTTGTCTCTTCCGATAAACATTCGCTCGTTCTTGCTTTTTGTTGATTGTTTTGTACCACTTCGCCTTGCCTCGTAATCCTATTTCCACCCCCCCCTTTCTCGCCCTCCTTAGCAATGAGTTCGAAATACTCCACGCTGGCGGACCTCGGCCCTGTTGCGTTGTCGCACCAGCAGGAAATCGACGAGGTCAAGTCACGCATCGGCATCCCTCATGGCTACTTTGACGCCTGGATATATGGTTTCCTGGAAAACAAAAAGTTCAATATTGAGGAAACCGTTGCCAAACTGCATCGGCGGTTCGCGATGGAGGTGAGTGAGCTTGGCACTATCGAGTTCACTGACCGGATGCGCGAGTCCCTCCGCAAGGGTATCATTCAAGATATCGGCCACGACAAGCTCGGTCGCACCATCTTTTTCATCAATACGCGTCGTGATTTTCCGGAATCCAAGTACCGTGAGCAGCAGCGGATGACATTCGACATGTTTGTCAGCTATGGCACGCGTCTGCGCGAGGACAACAAGAGGTGCCAGCTCGTGATGCTCATCAACCAGGAGGACGCGAGCATGATGAAAAATGTTGACATGTCGTTTCAAGCAGACGTCGCGCTGCGTATTTCCAAGTTTTACCCGGGCGGTGTTGACAAGATGTACGTGTGCCGCATGGGACGCACTCTGTCGATGATGGCCAAACCGATCTTCAAGCGCTTGCCAGCCATCGTCTCCGATCGCATTCAAATCTTCTCTGACGGAGACATCGAAAACGGCGCTCTCCTCGACACGATCGATAAAAGCGTGTTGCCCATTTCCTTTGGAGGCACTAATGACTGCGACGATGAGGCGCACTGGTCTGCGTATGCCGATCGTATTGAGGCGTACTTTGCCGAGCTCAAGCAAGCCGTCAATGAGCGTGGGCTCACCGTAAAAGAGTTTGAGCTCGAGAAGATCGGCATCGACCCCAAGACGGGCGTCCCGAAGGACAGCGCCCGTGTATCAAGGGCAGCGGACCAGAGTGCCATGAAGACGATGGGCCCTTCTCGACAGATCTCCGCGTCACACCGCTCGTTTTTTGCGGGTCCAAACGATGACATATCGTTCCAGGAGGTGCCTCTGCGCACGTGCGAGTCACCCCGCGACCTGTACGAGGACGCCTACGACGACGAGGAGGAGGAGGACGTGGACGAGAACGGCAACCCTGTTGAGAAGCGCAGAACATGGGCGGAGCTTGTGCAGGACTTGCCGGACTCACTGGGGTTCTTTTTCCTCGAAGAGCTTCTCCGATGGCGAACCGCTGTTGAGGAAAACGAAGCTACTGAGTGGTACAAGCTGGTCGGACAGTACGTGCAGGAGCGCAGCCGCGTGTCTCTCACGACGCGCGGCCTCGACGTGAACGACAAGGTTTGGTACCGCGGCATCCCGGCGCCGCTGCGTGCGTTGGTCAAGATGATTCTCACGGGCGTCACCGTCTTGAATGCCGTCTACGTCATGGCAGCGCTGTTGTTCATCGCCGTGTTCTGTGGCAACATTGTTGTCACGGTCTTTTTCGGTTTCTTCGTCAAGCCCAGTTTCTTCTTTCCGCTGCACTGTGTGATGGTGATGGCGATGATCCAAGGCGCGTCACTGTGTACCCGCGCCGTCGACTTCCTCCTCGCCATCTATGAAGGCTCCGTCATCCCACTGTTCGAGCGCTTCGGAAGCTACGTTGGCACCATCTTTGAGCTGACGTATTTCTCTGTGGTTGTGGCCATACAGATCATCATTTTCTGCATTTACGCCGCGCGTGACTCGCCACTTCGAGGCCTGCAGGTGTCTTTCGCAACCGGCTGGATGTCCGCGCTATTCACCATCGCTCTCACGCACGTCTTTTTCTTCACGAGTATTTTCACGGCGTCGAACAGGCGTTCGTCTGAAAATCGCCTGGCAACACTTCCGTTCTTTCTGGCTCTCAATTTTGGTCAAGACTCCTCGGCTGAGGAGGACATGAGGTCTCTCCTTGCGTTGCGCACGTCGTCCTATATTATCTGCTGCGTCCCGATTGTGATGAGCATGCTGATCGGCATCGGCTTCCTCATTAGCCGTGTGGTCGGTTTGTACGCCAGCTTGTTGGTTGTGGCAGTTGTGGCTGCCTTCACTGTGAACTACTACTCGGAGGCGCTGAGCAACTCCTTGAGTGCGTCCTTCACGCGCCTCACACTGTGGATGATCACCATCGCGTGGTTGTACGTCACCTTCGCCTTTGGCTTCTCGAATTATAGCGAGGACTGGCTGTCGTCGGTGGTCGTCTCCTCTGTTCTGCACGGACTCTTCTTGATCCTCTCACTCATTTGTCTGAAGCGGCACGGTGACAGTTGGCTGCTGAGGGTGTCGTTCGGGATGGTCATTCTGTACCTGTTCGCGTGCTGGATTGCCTCGTTCCCGCTCGTAGGCTTCAAGATTGGTCTCTTCTGCTTGGCCATGATGGTGCACAACTGCGTGAACATTGTGTTTGCGCCAAAGGATCTGACCAACATCACAGGTGTGTTTTTCGTCTCTGCTGCTGTCGTCTTGCTGGGCATGAGCTGTGTGCTGCTGGGCTGGTATGGCACAGCACTTCAATACAACACACAGATGAGCCTGCCCTCGATCGCCCCAGGTGCCACGCCATCCATGCTTGATCTGTACCACCGCTACCCGGTGTGCTCACTGCGCGTGGGCGCGGACTCCTCGCTCACAATCGTCGACTTTGCCCTCCTCGCGGAGCTGGTGATGGCGCGATCGTCCTCCACCCTGATGGCTGACATGGACACGTGGTTTGCCGGTCGGTCCATCACGTACGACGGCGTCGCTGCCAGGGCGGCATCGGACGGCATTGAGTGGGACGTGCACCAGTTCACGGCCACGTCGGCTGCCAAGACGATCTTCGTCGTCGTGAACAAGTACGCAGCGTCGTCCATCGTAGCGATGACCTTGTGGCTGGACTCCATGGCCCTCGCTCCACTGGGCATCTTTCTGCCCTTTAACTGGTCGCCGGTCATTGTGCAAGTGATGGCGTTCGTCTCAAAGATGATCCCCTTCAAGTACGCGGACCTGGTCACCACGCTCGCTGAGTTCTTTATTGACCAGCGCGCCGCGACGGGTGAAAAGGTTCTTGTCGTTGCCTCGGGTGTCGCAGGCGGCGTCACGTCCATCGCCGCGGCACACGCGCAGGTACCCGCGTTTGTCTTCTCCTCTCCCGGTCTGCTGCACGTGCAGCGGAAGTTCCAATTTGACTTTGATGCATATCAAAGGTACGTGCTCAACACGGGAGCGTACTACGGTGTGCTCGACAATGTCGGCGGCCAGAACCCGTTCATGACGCAGAAGATTGCGTGCGACAACACCCCCATGCAGTGCATCTCCCCGCACTACATCGGGGCACTCCTTGTCGATGCGTGTGACGACATCCAAGGCAGGCAACATCAGAATGCGTAAACGGGCGGTGTGAGTTGTACTTCGCGTCACAGTGCCTAACTATCTTTTCAGCCGATTATGTCGGTAGAGCTATGCGTTTTTTTGTTTTTACTGGTCGTCTATACACTTTGCCTCACGCTTTGCTTCGCGACGTGCGTGCTTGTTGTACTCACTGTTTTGTTTTTGTTTCTTGCTTGATTCACCTTTTTGAGCGTTAAATTACACCAGAACTATCCCATGCTGCAGGCCTACACTATGACACTGAGCAGCATTGCCACCTCAGTCTCGCCCCAAATCGGGTTCATCTCGTACAGCTGGATGAGAAAGTCACCCTCGCCACAGGTGCCTCATTTGTGAGATGGCGCTGTCTGATAAAGACAAGTTTTTGGATCACCTTGTTAGGTAGTAACAGAGCACTCCCCAACAGGTCATGTTCACGAAATCGTTAGGTTGACCTTGCTTACCTACATGCGGATGCCGTGACGCGGACTCACAAATCTGTTGCATAACTCTTGCCATTCCTGTTTTCTTTTCCCTTTCTCATACACTTTACTTTCCGTGCCTGTTGACCATTGTAGTGTATTTTAGAATTCGCCGTTTTCGCGGCTGCCTTTGGTAGACAGCTCAGCACACACATTCACAAACACACACGTGCGCTGCGTCATGTCAGGCACACCAGTGCTGCTAGACCTTGGGGCGAGCGCCTACGCCCACCAAGCTGAGGTGGATGAAGTGAAGGCACAGCTGGGCATCACTCACAATTATTTTGACTGCTGGATCTACGGCTTTTTAGAGAACAAAAACTTCAATGTGAAGGAGGCTGTGTCGAAGCTGCACCGACGCGAGGAGTTTGAGAAGAACGAGCTGTCCATGGCAGAAGTCACGGAGTGGATGGTTGAGAATATGCGCAAAGGTATTATCCAGGTAATCGGCAATGATAAGGCTGGGCGTGTCACGCTGTACGTCAACACGGCCCGGGACAAGCCCACCTCTGCGCGGCGCGACGAAAGCAGGAAGACGTTTGACATGTTCGTCAGCTACTCCACGCGTTTGCGGCCTGAGAGCAAGCGCTGCCAGTTGGCAATGCTCATCAACCAGGACCACGCCAGCATGTGGAGCAACCTGGACATGACGTTCCAGGCCGACATCGCATTACGCATCGCCAAGTACTACCCCGGGTGCGTGGACAAGATGTACATCTGTAACATGGGACGCACGCTGTCGGCGCTGGCCAAGCCAATTTTCTCCCGTCTGCCTGCGATCGTCTCGGACCGCATCATTATCGTGTCAGAGTCTGACATCAAAAAAGGCAAACTGCTTGAGCTCTACGATGAGGACGTGTTGCCCATCGCACTCGGCGGAAAGAATGACTGCGACAAGCAAGAAAACTTCGACAACTTCTCGCAGACCATGAAGGAGTACTTTGGACGTCTGCAACGTGCGGTGCGGAGTGGAAAGAGCGTGAAGGAGTGGGAGCTGGAGAACCTCAGCGCGGCAGGCTATTGCGTTGAGAGCAAAGACCGGATGGAGGTGCTCAAAAACAGCATCATGGACCCGCGACTGGACCGCTCCCTTTCACTGCGGAGTCAAGGAGGTCGGCAGCCCACCGCCGATGAGGACTCGTGGAGCAGCCCGAGTGGTGGTGGCCCGGGTGGAAGCACCAATGCCGACATGCTCAGCTGTGACAGCGTGTCAGAAGGCATGCTACGGCGACGTGCCGCGCGCCATCACCGCGAGGGCTACACGGCTCTTGACGATGTTCTCGTTGGCCACCGTGACGGCAGCCACGGCGGTTTGTTCGCCGATTACGTATCACAGTTCACAACGATCGAGTCTTTTTTTCGTATCAACATCATTGAGATGTACGAGCGCGAGTGGCTGCAAATCGTCCAGAGCGAAGTGAAGGAGCGCCAGGCCATTTTCGTCGCCAGCCAGTCGTTTCACAGCGACTCCCTCTTCAAGAACGTTCCGGCCAGCCTTCAAGTGCTTATTCGTGGCTTTCTGTGGCTCTGTATGGTCGTGATGGCCACATTCTTCTTCATTGGTACGTTGTTCATTGCCCTCCTCGGAACTGTGACGCTCTTGAATGTCTTCTTTGCCATCTTCTCTGTACCTTACAATGTGTTTCCGTATGGGGCCGCATTTGCCATCATTACGTTCCAATTCGTCATGTTCTGCTCGCGTGGCTTCGATTTCGCCCGTAACACGTTCAACGGCAAGCTCATTCAAGCACTCAAGCCGTTCGGCAACCGCGCGCTACTCTTCCAGGTCATTATTTCCGTGTGTGGCACGGTGGGCTACTTTATTGTCTTCTGTGTGATGGCCGCACGCTACGATCCGCTGACTGGCTTGGAGTACAGCATCGCTATTGGCTGGATTGTCGCGGTCTGCCTGATTTTCCTGTACCACGTCGTCTACGCGTTTGGGCTAAAGAAGATGAGCTCCACCTCTTACGCACACGGCAGCCGCGTCAATAACGCCGAAACCACGCTGTACCTGCTGCTGGATGTGGAAATTGACGACGATGTGGTCCGTAGTCGTTCCAGCATGGAGGTCATTCTATTCTGCTTGCTCGCCGTGGTGTCTGTTGCTTTCGGCGTCGCATACATAACGGGCGGCGGCTTCTTTTTTCTTTGTGGCGCTATTGTGGCGACGGCGATGCTGCTTGTTCTGTCGGCGGTTCTGTTTTGTCTGAACAATGCGAGTTCCTCATCGAGTGTGGCCATCGTAGGCGTCTTTTACGCGTGCCTTTTCTGGATGGATGTTGTTTTCACCATGTCAGCGCACCCGTGGGACAACCGTTGGGGCGGCTCCATGCTCACGGTGTTGTTTGTGATGCTTGTCTTCTGCGTCGCACTGTTCATTAGCATCTTCGGCCCGTGGCGTGGAGCACCGCGGCGCTGGCTGTTCCGCGTGTCGTGGATCTTGATTCTAGCTCACCTTGTGGGCTGTGTGGTGGTTCTTCTTGTGTTCAACTACCGCATGGGCTTGTTCGTGCTTGCCCTGGCTGTGCACCTTCTGATTTCTGTCTTCCGCACCAACGACGCGACAAACCACTACGGCGTGTTTACTATTGCCCTTGCGTTTGTCCTTTCCTTGCTGGCGTGCTGCATGCTCGGTCACACAGATGCCTCGGCTGTTTACGCGCACTCTGTGAGCGACTCACTTCTGCCAACGTACGCGACGAGCGGGCACAACGGCACCCAGGCGGGGCAGCCGCAGGCCGATTTGTTTAGTGCAAGCCTACTCCCGCCACTGTGTTTAGCGCGTTTTCCGAACGATGCGTTGGATATCACCGGTATGGCGCTGTTTGCAAAACTTGGCTACAACGCCAACCCAGATGCTCAGCTACGTGATTTAAACAAGTGGTTTCCGCAATTCGAGCGCGCCATGGTCGACCTGACGGACCTGACACACGGTGTTGTGGACATGAAAGCGGACACGTTCAAGTTCAACGGCACGAACCCTGAGACCGGGGAGGCCTTCACCACCCTGATCGTCACCGTCAGGCCAGGCACAAACGTGCAGGCGAACATTGAGGCGATGACGATGTGGATTCATACGTACATTATGTCCTTTTTCAGCTTCTTGATGCCTCCGCAGTACCTGTCCGCCATTTTGCCGTACCTCTCTTTTGTGCAAAGCATGACGCCGCTGCGCTGGAAAGCGAGTGTAGACAGTTTGACAGCGCTGGTGCACGAGGGCCTGACGCGCTATAGCGGTCCCAATGACTATGTTTACATTGTCGGACACGGACCGACAGGCGCGACCGCTAGCGCGATCGGACTCCGGAGCAACACGCAGGTCAAAACGGTCATGTTCTCCTCTCCGGAGGTTATTCCAGAACAGGTTGGCTCTTCCATGACTGTGCAGCGTATCTCACACAGCATTCTCGCCGTGCAGCCCGCCATTTCGACCATGTCCTCTTGGTTCCTTAGGAGTGGCCAGACACAGACTGTACCGTGCTACAGTGGTGGGAATGCATGTGACAATCTGGACACAATGATCGAGAACATTGCCTCTCTGTGTGGATATGACGGTGTGCGTCACTAACGAGTGACGCGACACGACCACAACGCCTGGCGGGGTGGCTTTGGGTGGTGGTGTGAGGTGGCTCGAGCTTGCAAAGGCACATAATAAATTCGATTTTATCTCTTTCCATTTGTTTCGTTGCTGTGTGTGTGTCTCTCTCTCTCTTGTATTATTTGCTGAGTGCTTCGACTTTTCTTTTTTTTTTTTTCGCGTGACCCAAACTGTGCGTTGGGACTTAACATGGACTGTACACTCCTGCTGGGCGCGTGCGACTATGTTTTTTATTTGAACCAGTTCTCGTAATTTGCTGTGTCTGCTTCTTTGTTACGTCTTCAATGGCACTCCCCCCCCCCCCGGGTTCGGCAGTGAGGCAAGCGAAAAGCTGCGGTACTGCGCGAATGGTAGCAAGTATTGCACCGCGCCGTATCGTCTACCTACCCCGTAGTTGTTTCTCATCGCGCGTTCTGAACCACCACTTGGCGACAAGGTCCCATGTATCAATGACCGCCTCTCTCTCTTCCTCTGTTTGTTTCTCGACTGCATCTATCCCTTTCTTTTTGCTTTTGTCTTGACAACTCACTACCCACCAGTAAGTCTTTTTTTTTTTTAAGCCACTGACACGCACCTTTTGTGAAGCCCTGTACGCATGCCCCGCTCAAACTCTCGCACTGAGAACAGTGATGGCTCGCCCATGGCGATGCCTGAAGACCCACCGGTCTACAACGATGATGACGCTCTCGGCTGCATCAACGACGCGTTGCGACCAGCGGCCCCGAGCAAAGGCAAAAGCAGCCACAGCGACAGCGAAGGGGAGGACGGCGATGCACTGAAGAAGCCCTTGTCCTCCGTTGTGCCGGGTGAGTGTGCGGCGGATGGCCAGTCGGACGACTTCAAGATGCCCGAGACTTTCGCGTCGCCGCTGGAGGAGCGCATTGCACGCGCAGAGCAGGAGCGTCGCGACCGTGTCTGGAAGCGCCGGCACCCGTCGAACCCGATTCTCAAGGTGTTCCAGATGGTAGTCCCGTATGGTGGCATTGTCGCCACGGCCTTCAACCTGGCAAGCTCCACCATTGGTGCGGGTATCATCTCTCTGCCCTCTGCGTTCCACATCTCCGGGCTTGGCATGTCCTGCATATACCTGCTCGTCGTCGCCACCCTCGCCGTGTACTCCTTCGCGCTGCTCGCGATTGTCTCCAAACGGACGGGCCTCTGCAATTGGGAGGTGATGTGCCGGCAGTTGCTGGGCCGCGGCCCGGACTACTTCCTCGCGTTTGTCATGTGGTGTCTCTGCTTCGGTGGTGATGTGTCGTACGTGCAGTCTCTCGGCCGTGTGCTGAAGGGTTTTCTGATCAACTCATCCGCGACCAGTGAATTTTTCAAGACAAAAAACGGCATCAACGTGATTACCATCATTGTATGGGCGTGCATCATGCTGCCGCTGTGCCTGCCAAAGGAGATCAACTCGCTGCGTATTGCCTCTACCATCGCCATTCTCTTCATTGTCTTTTTTGTGGTGTGCATGGTCGTGCACTCGTCTCAGACCATTCATAGAGACGGCATGCGTGACGACCTGGTCTACTTTCAGACCGGTAACCTCGCTATTCAGGGTCTTTCGATTTACATGTACGCCTACATTTGCCAGGTAAATGCACTGGAGAGCCTGGGCGAGATGTACAAGCCGACGGTCTTCCGCTTCACACTCGCCGCGTTGCTCGGCATTGGCCTCTGCTTTTTCCTGTACTTTTTCGCTGGCCTCTTTGGCTACATGGAGTTCGGTACCACACTGGGCGACACTGTGCTAGACAACTACAACCCGATCAAGGACAAGCTCATGGCGGTCTCGTACGCCGGCATCATGCTGAAGCTGTGCGTTGGGTTTGCACTGCACATGATCCCGTGCCGTGATGCGATCTACCACGTCGCCGGCACCAACGTGCACCGTGTACCGTGGTGGCTGAACGCGTGCGTGTGTGGCGTGCAAGCGACCATCGCGCTTGTCGCAGGTCTCTATATCCCCCGTATCACCACTGTCTTTGGACTTCTTGGAGGCTTCTGCGGCGGCTTCATCGGCTTCGTTTTTCCAGCCTTGTTCATGATCTACGCTGGTAGCTTCAACCCGCGCGATGTAGGCTGGGCACACTTCCTGTGCACGTACGGACTACTTTTGGTCGGTGTCATTGCCGTCGTCTGGGGCACTTCAGCTGCCATTTACGCCGAGGCCGTAGCTTAGCGATCACTGTAAGCGTGTCGCTGGCAAAAAAATATAGGGAAGAGAGTTGAGAAGCAGACGCTCCCTTTTTTTTTTCTTTTTAATATGCACAAATCACCATGTTCCTCTTCAGCTTGTGGTACCTGCGGCACTCACGTGGTCGCCCTGCCTCCGTGCAACTCTTGGCCTCGTGCCTTCAAGGTGTGACCGCGCAAACAAGACCGCCCAGGCTCTGCACGCCAGAAGAAAAATGGGGAAAGACTGCTCACAATTCAGCAACACACACCCTCACTCACCACCTCTACTCCCACGCCCTACGAAAAAGGGCAGTTGTTGGCACTTGTTGGTCAAACAAATAAAGGTACTGAGACAGTTCCCCTTGTTGAAGCCGACACGATTGTCGCAATGCAGCTGCGATAGGTTTTGCCACCCTCTCTTTTTTTGTCTCTTTTTTTTTTTGTGTGTGTGTGTGTGTGTTTGTCTTCGCGTATCCTCTTCTTTTTTTTTTTTTTTTGCCTTCTCGGAATCAGAAGAGCCTCACGCGCTCTGTCGCATTGGTCAAATACAGTGAGATTTTTTCTGTTCCGTTACTTTTGTTTTGTTCTTATTTTTCTGCGCACGCGAATGTGTGTCTGCATTTTCCTCTTTCTGTTAAAGCGTTCCTTGGAAACCCGTGCACGTGTCATACTGTCTTTCTTTGCGAGCTCATAATCGTTTCTGTTGCACTGTTTCTTTTTAAAGGTTCAAATACAACCCCCCAAATATGTCAGCGCAAACATCTCAGCTGCTCTGAACGAGAGCATACGTGGTGTGCTATGCGTCGTGCGCACTAAGCTTCGGTTCGCGGTGTCTCTTTGCCAACCGACTTTCAAGCTACCTTGGAGTCAT
>JASANS010002345.1:0-60997 GCA_030849605.1 Wallacemonas sp. 195SL | reverse complement strand
CTCAAGCACACGCGGCTTGTCGCCATCCATCGTCGCCACGCAGCTGTACGTCGTACCAAGGTCGACGCCAATCACATCACCGCTCACCTTCTCCGACGCATGGCGGACCATGGCGGCGGACGCAACAGCGCTACGGCACACACGGCGGGCGAACATTCTGTCGAGACTCGGAAAAAGAGAGAGAGAGAGGGTTTGTTTAGTGGTTTAAAGATTTTGTTTTTGGTTGTTTGTGATATCTGGTTGTTCTCTGTGTGAAAATAAATAATTAAGGAACACTTAAGTAGTCTGTGCGTTAAATATGTGAACAAGAAGAGGCTTTGGAAACTGAACCACAGTGGCAAATGCAACGAGTGTCAGTGACGGTAAATGAATGAAAACAAGCGTGAAAGCAACAGTGAGGGAAGCGGGAGAGAAAGACAAATGTGGGACAAGATAGTATAGCAGATTCAACCTCACAGTGACGACAGTCAGCGGTACTTCAACACAACAAACGCACGACAGGAGGCACTGCCGTAAACAGTGCGACACTTTGGTTAAAAACAGCAACCGCTCTGCAGCTGTCGCTGGGCAATGTGATCCATTTGGCGGTCTGCATGTTGTACGTCACAATCGTTTTCGTGGGCATGCCCTACTTGGCGAGCTATAGGGCGCGGATTGACAAGGTGACCACGAGCGTCGTTAAAAGTGAACACGTTGTTGGTGTATCTGCAAACTACAAGGATTGCAAGGGAAGGGGAGACAGAAAAGAAAAAAAAAAGAAACAGGGTTGAGTTGGGAGGGGTCACCAGAAGACCGCACCCAACGACCCCTTCAAGGGGCACATCAGTTTTGAGAAATAGTGAACATATTGTACATGGAGGTTGCCAAGGTGTGTGGCCTCGCCATCAGTCGTGGTAGTGGAGCTACTGCTCTCGTTCTCACAGGTTGCACTGCTCCTTTGTGCTGTGTCGTGTTCGACGAATAAGTGGGGCTGTCGCGATGGCTTGAAGCAGTTCACTCAATCGAATAGGCACATCTTCCGGTGGGGTGGCGGATGCAGAGTCACGCCTGTTTGTGTCATGTTGGCCACCCTCTGCATCGTCCGCAGCCACGTCCTTGTGCACGGCGTTTTCTGAGAGCTCGCGTAGCACCACTTGAGGGGTGAGCGGCTCACAGCGGAAGATCACCGCGGCGACGGATGATAGGTGCAGGGAACGCTCCACCTCGTTGAACCCACCGATCTTGTCTGCCTCCTTTGTTAAGGCGTCCACGATGGTGGCGTAAAACTCAAGATTGGCCCGGCATTCTTGAAAGAAGAGCGTGCTCATGAACCGGTTCTCCAGTGCTGTCAATATGGAGACGTCGAACGTCAGCTCTGAGCCTAGGCACGCACGCAGTTCAGTCAGCTCATGAGATGTTTTGAGCTCTAGCACAGGAAACAAGCACTCCGCCAACGCAGATCGGCGCAGGCGCTTCGTCTGCTGTTCCTTCGCCATCGCTTGAAGATCGGCAATGGCGAGCTTCACCACGCTGGCGGACTCCACGGCAATGCGCGGGGGCACGGCGCCGTGGAGAACACGCACCAGCACATCGAGAGGGGGTGACGTGAGGTTGGGATGAGAGGCATCCTCGATCAAGTTGAGCACAAGGTGCGGCACGCTGTCGAAGCGCCCGTTCAGATCTTCGTTTCGGGGGATCTCTTCCGACAAGAATCGCACCAGCAGGTCGCTGGGCGGTACCAAGTCCGTGTCCACACCGACGTCAAGCGTGGGTTCAAGGACTTGCGTGAAAAAATCGTACAAAAGCCGTGTGCAGACAGTTTGGGTGAGGACAATGCGCTCCACCGTGCCGACGCAGCGCGCAAAGCTAGGCACACGCGAGGACAACCCACTTGCGATGATTGGGTAAGCCGAGCGGACGGCGCCACGAGGGCGGTTGAGACTTGCCGCTGTGGTGCTCATGTCCAGCCCGTTCTGGCTGCGCCGTGGCTGTCCGTACTGCAGCCGCGCAGCCACAGGGCGTCCCTGACCGATTGTCTCGGGAACCGGTGTTTCATCGGCCTCGGCAGAGCGCAGTCTTTGCTCCAGTGCGTTCTTCTCCGCGGTGACAGCACTGAGCTGCTCTTGCAAACTCAGGACCCGCTGAGCTAAATAGTCAACCTGCAGTTTGCTTGCGCGGAGACCCTCCACGTGCAGAATTTGAGCGTCGTCGTCGTGCGCGAGATCCGATGTCATGGCGGCGGCGGCTAACGGCGCGCTGTAAACAGGTTTCGTGTACTCCGCAAGGTCGGGCAGTTCCTCATGAATACGCTGCCAATTGGGCCGCGGAGTGAGCAGATCTGACCCGCCGGCGTCACCTACGAGGGCGGCCTGGTTCTGCTCGAGCTGATCCAGTTTGCGCGACATGACATCGACCTGAGTCCCGCGGACAGCCGCCGTGCGACGCAGCTTCCGTATCGTCGTTTGCGCGGTGGCCAGCTCCTCTGTCAGGTAGTCCTTCATCATCTCAAAGTCGTTGGATGGCACAAAGGCTTGGAACTTTTGCTGGTACTGCACGAGTTCAGCCTGTGCATCGGCAGCCAACCGCTTGAACTCGTCCAACTCGCTCACCTGACCAGCCATCCGTTGCACTTCAATTTCGTACTCGTGCAGCCGTTTGTCGCAATCACGCACAGCCGAGATGAGGACCAGTATCTTCTGCATATCACTGCGGCTCTGCTGCTCCAGCTCCTGCACTCGCGACTCTGCCTGTTCAACTTGACGCTGAAGGATGGCACCGTTCGAACTTCGGGGACGTGCTGGAGCGGAGGCCGCCGCAGTGCCACCTTTTTGTCCGGCGACTTTCTGATCCGACTCGTTCGCTGCGTCACGCTCCATCAGTTCTGCGCGCATGTCTTCCAGCTGAGTCTGCAAGGCACGCACCTGGTTGTGCAAGTCCTGTGTGCTGTCTGTAATTTCCCGCTGCTGCAAAGTCGCCGCGGCCTCCTTGCTGTACGCCTCCGTCAGGAGTTCCGCCTGGCATTGAATGACGTTGTCGTACGCAGATCGAATGTCACTCAAGAGAGAAGAGTATCCGGGAAAGGCGGTGATGAGGGCGGCAAAGGCCTCACGGTATGGGCCTAGCTGGTCTGTGCCTGCGACCACTAGGGCGCCGTCTTGAGAGAGGCGCAGCTCCCGATTCAGGTACTCGCGCAGTGTGACGACAAGCGGTGGCTCCTGCTGCGGATCGCGCGTGAGTGTGGAGGTGAAGAGTGGCACCTCCTTGGCCACATCTCGCGTGCTGAACGTCTTCCGCTGCCCGAGCGTGGCGGTCCCAGCGAAGTCACGCCGAGTCGATCGCGGCAGCGAGGCAGCCTTCGACGGTACCGGCGCCGTGGAGGCCAACGCGGTGTCACGCTTGCCACCTGGCCTTTTCATGCTTCCAGTGGTGAGCTGCTTCGACGAGGACGTTTCCAGCGTGTGGTCACCGTCGTCAGACATGCCGAGCAGACGGCGAGCAGAGGGCCCAATGCGCGACAGTGTGTCACTAAATGCGGCGTCGTTGGTGGAGTAGGGCTGCTGGCTAAGCACACCTTGGCGGTCCGTCACGTCGCTTCGCAGACGGTTCTGTAGGGTACCGTACAGCTTCGGCAACGTGGGGTAGGCCTGGTACGCTGCCGATGCGGCTCCGGCTTCACAGAGGGTCTCCTCGGCCGAAGAGCGCGGCTTGGTGGCAGGGGTACTGTGGGTTCGGGTGCCCGAGAGTGTGTTACGCAAGCGCGCCTCCTGCACCTGCTCTTGGACTTGACGAGGGAGAGAGGGTGAGACAACGTACTGCAAACTGCGGCCCCCTAGTGGTGCGGGGGCGGCAGCTGCCTGGGTGCTTCCGCATGGACGCATCGCAACGCAAGCAATAAAATATGTATCTTTGCCAAAACTGCACACGCACAGCTACTTACGGTGACGCACTAGGAGCGAGGATAAAAGAAAAACAAGGCTTTGGCTCAGTGTGAGGAGCGCGTTCCTGATGATCTGCACTAGCGGGTGTACTTGAATAGGCGGTATGTGAAACAAGAACAGAAAAATGTCGAAGAGACAGGGAGCGCGGTGTGAGTAAAGAGTTGGGGAACAATGAGAAGGAGTACCCATAGCTACGGGCTTCGTAACGACGCTGCATGTCCTGGCACAAGCCCGTAGCCCTCGCGTCCTGTTGTACCAGCGATCGATGTGTGTGTGTGTGTGTGTGTGTGTGTGTCGCCGTGTCTTGGCAGCATGTTGGAAAGCCCCAGGGAGATAAGGGCCTATCGTCGCAGGCCCACAAACCGGCGCGAGACACACAGCCCTTACTGAGTGCAATCCTCTGTGTGCTCCTGTTTGGGACAGGGGAGGAAGTGGGCACGCCCTATGATGCCCGTAGCCCCCGGCTTGGCTCTTTCGTTGTTGATGCTGCTTTTGGGGGGGAATTTGAAAGAAGTTGGTATTGGGCGACATTCTGCCCTTGTCTAGGTGTCACAAATCAACGTACCCTCCCCGCCTTGAGAGTCAAGAACTGAGAGAGACAGTCGTCAATGATGGACAACCCAATGGTGGAACAACGAAGAGAAAATAAAAAGTAAGATGTTAAAAGAGAGGAGAAACGACAAGAAAAACAAAAGGAAAGGAGAAACAAAAACGGCACATGAACTATGATTGGTTGATCGAATACACCAAAAACGAATTCAACTGGGGACAACGAGGTGGTGGGTGCCATTCACGGGCATCAGTACAATGTCACATTCCCACGCCCCAAATAAAATGACCACCCGAGTGAGTGCGAGAACGATCTACGGTGATCTACGTGTGCGCAACTCTTGATTAATCGCAACGAACCAGTGCATGTGATACAGGGAGGCGAAGCTCTGGGAATGGGAGCTTGGCCTGTGTAGCTAGCGCAGTGATGTGAGGCTGCTAAGCTCTTACCCCTGCAAACAAAATAAAGGGGGAGGGAGAAAAACGTTGCACATTAAGATTACATTGAGAAACACAGCACATCTGGTGATTGGTGGAATGATCCGATCGATATCCGGAGAGGCGAGAGAGTCACGGACGTGGTTCGCAGCGGGCCAATGAAAACTCCTGAATCGCTGGGCGATTTTCTTTTTTTGCGAAAAACATCGTGAGAGGGTATTGCGTCCCTTCTACTGAAGTAGCCGCCTTGAGTTCCACGTGCCGCATGAGCTCTGCTCACATCTGTATGCGACCCAAGGAAGCCCACATCACACTCTCCTCAATGTGTCTCATTAGAGGGAAAGTACACATTTTCGACAAGAAAGAACACGCGAAAGGGAAAAGGAAAACTAAGAGGACAATAACAATATCAACGGAAACACTGCACAACGACAGTGCTGTTTCTAGCACAAGGAAGCAAACTAATAAGAAAAAAAAGAAAAGGAGCGTGGGCAATACGTGCACGGGCTGGGGGAAGGGGTGTGTGTAGGCACGACATCATTCGACGCTGAAGATCGCCCACACTAATCCCCCAGTTGAACGTTTGATAAGGTCAAGTGTTTCGTCGATGTCGTAGTAAGTTACCGTCGCGACTGACGTGATCGTTGCCATGCTCTGCTCCATCGAAGGGGCAACAGCACCTTCCTTGGGGACCATGAAGGGCTCAAACGGCTCACTTTTCGCTGCCGTCATCTCCTGCATTAGCGTGCTACGGTAACTGTCTTCCGTGAAGTGCAGCCCGGCCGTCTTTGAGGAACTCGTTTCCAGATTCTGTTTCCCAGCATCACGAAACGCGTTCTTCGACTTGTCAAGAATAGCCTGTGCGTTCAAGTCGTTCGCACCGACCAGATAGATCTCGTACGCGAACGGGGACAGCAGCTTAGCCATGGCTGGGTACACACCGCTGTGCTGAGTGCCACGCACTGTCCTGAGGTTGTTGCCAATCCACTGGAAAAACACCATTCGGCGCTCAATGTTCAGGCCATTGGAGAGGCTGATGCGGAACAGTCCGAACAACCACTTGTCGGCCGGCAGGTTCTTCACCATCTCAAAGATGCCACCGCGACCGTACGAGGCCACGCGCGGCGTCGTCGGCTCGGCCTCGAACACAGCCCAGTTGATGGGGCCGTCATTGCGACGGAGAGAGTCTAGCACGTTCCTCGTCAAGGCAGACCACTCCTCAGGGGTACGGTTGGGCACAACGTACATGTCATCTTTAGGCTTCGGCGGAAGCACTACCTTCGATGCGCGGCGCACCTGTGGCTTTCTGGCCTCCGCAGCATGCTTGGTCGCGGCTTTTTGTGCAGCCATCTTTCGCTGTTCGCTGTGCATCATTTGTTGTTCATCGCGCAGACGGCTACGGTACTCCTGGCGGATCTGGTCCATCGAGAAGCTTCCGTAGTCCGTGATGAAGACCTGACGCATACGATCGACAATGCTCTCAAAGGTCAAATCATTGCGGTCGTTCGTGGTGAAGCCCGCAAACCCCTTGAGGTAGTTTCCAATGAATCCACTAATCTCGTTGACGCCCTGTCCACGCTTCACAACAGGGATCTGGGAGCCCGTGTACTGCACGTAGGCGAACTTGTTCCGCTTGAACGTGCCGCTACCAATGGGGAACTTGGTGAACAGCACCTGCACTTTCGTCTCGTCGATAAATTGGAACGCATTATCGAGCTCATCCGCTCCGCGGTGGCAGCAAACTGTCTTGGGCATTGCTATTTCGCGTCGAAGTGTATCAAAATCACGCTGTTTGTAAAAGGGCAATCAACGTCTGGAGGTAGGGTAGAGGGGAACAAGAGAACAAAAAAACTGTGTGCGTGCGTGAATGAAAAGCTTTTCTAATGGCGGCCACACGTGCGCTTTTCGATTATGTTAAGTGGTGTTGGTACGTCGAAAACAGGGAGGCAAATGCCCGGTCTGGTTATGCACAAGGCCAACTGCTGAATGGTCAACGCGGTTAATTCTGCTGTCCTAGTGAGTGCAGCAAAACGCAACGAAGAGCAAGTACAAACAGAGTGCGGTGTGAAGAATAAAGGCTGCCTGAGTAGGATTCTGTCGCAGGGCGACGAAAAATAAAGGGGTGGGGGCATCGAGCGAGGTGAGATAGAGCAAGGATGAAGCAGGGTGAATGTGTGTCTGTGTGTGAGTTACGTGAAGTCTACGAATCATACGCAGGGGGGGAGACTGCAATGTGGAGGTGCCCATCTTAAATAAGTCATGCTAGCAAGCACGATCTTGTATGCTGCCAAACCAAACGTCACCGTGCGCCAGCCCATGATAACGTCCGCATCACACGGGTATCGCAATTGTCACGACTGCCAGCCTCAATTCTAAACACTGTCGGTGGTAGGCGTTCCCGCGAGTGGTTGAGTGACTCTGCTTTGCTTATTGTGGCTCTGAATGAGCACACAAACATGACGTTTCCCGCTTCCTTTTTTGTATACTATTATAACGTGTGAGTTTTTCATTGGCGGTGACACGTTGCCTTTGAGAAATATAATTCTGTCGTTTTCACAAAGTGAACGCGTAAGACGGGGCATTTTCATTGAGAGAGAAAAAAAACACTGATACGTCAACACTGCTAACTTCTGAAATGACACGAATGTCAGGTGTTATTTGGCACTTCTACGGTGTAATTTAATGGTAGCGAGAGGCTCCCTGTTTGACATTAGTTTGCCACGTTTGAGCGCGGATACAACGCCCTTCTAGGCGTCTGTTCCACACGACATGAGCAGATAGAGAAACTCAAGAATGTCAGAGTGGATATGGCACCAACAGCAAAGTTCTGAGACCACAACCACAACCGACTTCACATCTCTATTTCGTTGTGCGGCCCATGCTGCACGTAAGGGGGCGGCATTTCGGCCGTGGAAGCAAAAGGGGGCGGCTTCCCATTGTACCTGGCTATACGTGTGTGAAGGGTGGACACGACAACAAACAAGGGCAAACAATCTCCCACCATCATGGCGCGAAACGAAAAAAAGAAAGAGATAAAAGAAACCGAAAGGGGCTGAAAACGGCCCAAATGGGAGAAATAAGGATGAAAAAAGGGGGGAACAACAAAAAAAAAGGGGGGGAAACAACCAATGGATAAACAATGAATGGAATGGGAAAAGCGAGACTGCCGGTATCGCGAACAACGACCTTTTTTTTTCTCTATACTACTTCAGCTCTGCTTCTGTCGTTCCTCACCGTTTTGATCAGGCTTAAAAAAAAAAGCCAGTAAAAAACAGTGAGGCCAACCTTGACGGATGGGAGGACAACGTGTCTTCATAGGCTGTGCACCGAAAAAGTGACGCGTTCTGCCATCCCACTCCGAAACCTCATGAGCTTCTTCTGCTGGTCGCCTCGTTCAACGATGGCTCTTGTGTTTTCTCAGCGAGGCCGTTACTGGGTCTTGCGCTCCATGCTCTCCTCGGCCTGCTGCTTCACCGACTCGCCCTTCTTCTTGAGGACAGAGAGGTACTTGTCAAGAAAGTCGGAGACCTTCTTGAGCTGCGCGTCGATCTCCGGCTTCTTCTGGACGTACACGATGGGCAGGGTGAAGGCGGCGATGAGAAGCAGCAGAAAGAGAGTGGTGTCGCTGAGCCAGTTGCCGAGGAAGGCGGTCACCATGGTCAGCACGAACACTTTAGCGGACGTGTTGAAGTTCTTCCACGTCACCACATCCACAGATGCCTCGGCAGCCTTGATCACGTGAGGGCGGAGAGACTCGTAGGTGCGGTCCATGTGAGAGGTGACATCCTTGCTGGTGAACTTGTCAGTCACCTTCTTCGTCAGGCTAGCGGCCAGACCGATGATCAGGGCGATGGAGAGGATGCGGGAAATGAAGGTCGTCAGCGTGTAGTGGAAGTTGGTGAACACGAACCACACGGCGAAGATGGAGCCGGCAATGACGCCGGAGACGACAGGGCGCTTCCAGGTGACAATGTCGAACCCGGTGGACTCCTTAAACTGCTGAAGAATCTGAGACATGACTACTGTAGTAAAAAGGTTCAGCAAACAGCAAGATTTGTGCGGCAAATCAAAGGCGTAAACGTTAGAGTGTAAGTTAGCGTTGGAAACTCTGCAGGTGCGTGCGACAAGTGTTGCAACGAGAGGGGAATGGTGTTGTAAATGCGAGAGTGAATATAGAGCGAGGAACGAGAAGGAAGAGAGGAGAGTGGGCAAAGGTTGTGCGAAGCGCAATGGTTGCTAGTGAGGCTCCATGTGGTGAGAGGAGGCGGAGAGAACACGGCTCTACAACAGTGAGCGCAAATAGGGTTAATTATTTTTTGGGGGAGAGAGAAAGTGCATGTGGAACCGAACCACAGCTCAGTGCAGTGCCTTGATTGAGCAGGCATGAATACCACGCGGTACGCTGAAACACGTGAAAAGGAAAAAAGCTGTGTGTCACATGAGGTTTTGTCCAAAATGAGAAAGAGAGCAGCTAGTGATAGCGACGAAACGCACACACACACACGCCGTCTCAAGGCCCAGCCACGGTGGGCGCCGGCGCTGAGGCATCGAAGTGTGGGATCATGCCACGGCCTGCGCGGAGAAAGTCCCACACGAATTCTGATGACGGCGCGCGCTCACGGGCAGCGCACCACCTCTCGTAGAACGCAGGGCGACTCATGTCTGTTCCACCGTATCGGTTGGTGTAGTCCTCCATGTAGCCCAGTCGAAACCCCCAGTACCACATTTCATAGCCGCACTTCTGAAGGGCCTCGCCAAGCAGTTTCGTCAGAAACGTTCCGAAGCCTTGGTTGCCCCTCTCCAGCGTGTACATTGTGTAGTCATGGTACACGGCACCGCAAGCAAAACCGCAGCAGCCGGCGAGCACCTTGCCTGTTTGTTGCTCGACGAGTTCAACGCACAACAGTCGGAGGCCTGGCGTGCCGTACGTGACCGTGTCTGTGTTTTCGTAGCGGCAAGTGTCAGCGGTTGTGGCCAGAAGGTCGATAAGCGGCTCGCTGAGCCACGTCGATCCGTTGTGTTGGGTGTGGTAGGCTTCGGCGCGTTTGAGAGATTGCGCAATAGCTTCTTTTGTGTCGCGGACAGCGACGATATACTTCCCCGACTGCGCCTCGTGGATGAGTCGACGGACCTTGGAGTGGCGTCGCCATGGGAACATGCTGACCGAGGAAGACTCCGCCCCAGGTGTCTGTCTCTGACGCGCAAAGTCAAGCACGTAGCGTTGCGCGCCATTGGGCACTTGCAGCAGCCACAACACAGCCGCGTGCGTGTGGATAGACTGGGGCAGCAGAAAGAGCCCGTTGTAAAACAGAAACCGAACTGCCTCGGCGAGCGAGGCCAGATTAGTGGGGTCCGGTGGCCACATGAGCATCATGCCGTCCTCTCCCTGCGCGTTAAGCAGGTCAACCACATCGCTGCGCTGAAGCACGGCGGCATCCGGCACAAACTGAGCATCCAGCTCCTTGCTTCTGAAAATGTTGAGAAGCTCCTTGGTGACGAAGTGCGTCTGCCACTGTTTCGGTGGCGCCGATGTGACCTCTGCTGCCGCGACGCTGGTAAAGTGATACTTTAGCGTGTAGCGCGACTTGGAAAGAAGACCCCATCGCGTGGCCACGTACACGATCGTGGGCTCTTCTAGGCGCGGAATTTCCAACTTTTTTGCGAGGCACTTGATTGTGAACATTGTCTCGAATCCCAACGAGGACAGCTCCGCAGAGGGTTTACCATAGCTGCGTGCAGTCACAGCATCCGGAGACACGGAGGTGATAACATCATCGAGTTCAGTATGCTCCCCCGCTGTGAGCGAGTCCATCAGGAAGTCGAATGCATTCTCCTCGTCATCTTTCGCCACGGCGAGGCTGTCAAGAACAAAGGGTTCAAAGCTCACGCAGGTGATGTAGTTTGGTCCCGCCAGTACCTCCATTGTCAGCCCTTGCAAAAACACAACGAGACAAAAAAAAAGGTGTACTGATCTGCGTGCGAGCTACAAATGGCTCAGTAAGACGTAAGGTGGCGAAAAACACAGTGAAATGCGCTTCGTGCAGGCAGAGGGACGAGCGAAGGCAGATGAATGCAGACTAGTGTCACCGCAAATTCATAGCACGGCAAAATGGGACTGACGGCAAGTAAATCATCACAGCGGAGGGGGGAGAGAAAGAGAAAGTGTGTGTGCTTGTAAATAGCAACGGAGCACGCGCACAGAAAGCGTACATGGCGTCGTAACAAAGAATGACACGCATCTCGAGGGTACCCGCTGGGAAGTACAGGAGAACTCCTGGATAACCGATGCGTGACTGGTGCGATACTAGAAAGTGTGAAACGGGATACGGCAGTGTCCTCTGACACCACCACTGCGCCACGGCGTTTTAGCCGAATAGGACGCAAAGCACAGACGGGCGATGGATGTCATCGTGGTAAACCGAAAATGAAACAAAGAAAAAACACAGAAAGACAATGAGAAAGAATGACGCACAGCGAACAGTAGAACAAAGCACACTCAGACGCAAAACGCAAAAGGAAGGCACCCAGATGTTCGATAAGCAGCCACGAACGAATTGCATGTAGGCTGACCTGAGTCGTTGAGCAAAACAATGTTACCCGTTTTCTGCTCAGCGAATCAGATAGTCTCATTTTCCGCTCGTCACTGAATAATCTGTCGTGCGTTTCGTTTTTCTGTGGTTTCACACTGTGCTGGTCTGAGGCAGATGCGAATAAAAAAAATCAGAGAAAAAAGAAAGTTAGGTAAAAACAACAGCACACAAAAAGCACAGTATTAACGAAGCTCCGGAGGTGTCCAAGTGTGTGGGTACACAAGACAGAAGTCTGTAGCGCCACCCTGTCGATAAAAACGTTCTTTCAGATCAAGATGCGCCGGAAATTTGTGGTTGCGATGGCAGTCAAAAGCTAGCTAAGAAAAAGTGGCGCGAGATAGAATCGGCCACGCCGGGGTAGTTTTGTGATGTCTATAGTACTCTCTGATCCCTTCTCACTTCGCAGAGAAGCAACTAGAGATTCGCTTCGTCTACGTTGTTAATTCTTTTTTTTGGGGGGGTGAATGTGTTTACAGGAGTCTTGAACCTCTTCACACTTTGTTCCCGTCTCTTTGCTTTTTGTTTGTTTGGTTGGCCGATTGGAAACAGAGGGGATAAAGACGCGATGAGAGTGCACTGCTCAGCACATCTTACGACAAGCCGACGATCTTGCCGTCCTTGTCGATGTCAATGTTAAAGAAGGCAGGGCGGGTAGGCAAGCCAGGCATGGTCGCAATGTCGCCGAGAAGGGGAAACACAAAGCGGGCGCCACAGCTCACGCGCACATCGCGAATGGGCACCACAAAACCCCGCGGCGCACCTTTGAGATCGGGATTATGAGAGAAGCTGTACTGGGTCTTGGCCATGCAAATCGGGAACTCTCCGAAGCCGCTCTTCTCAAAATCGGCCAGCTTCGCCTCCGTGTCGTTGAGGTACTGGACGCCGTCCGCGCGGTAGATTTCCTTGCAAATGGTCTCAATCTTCTCCTTGAGGGTGGCACCGTTGGGGTAGAGGTAGTGGAAGTCTGAAGCAACGGACTCCGTCACGCGGGCCACCGACTTGGCGAGGTCCATGGCACCCTCGCCGCCCTTTGCCCAGTGGTTCGTGACAATGACGTCCGCCGCTCCTCCATCCTTGACAGCAAGCTCCTTCACCAAGGCGAGCTCCTTCTCCGTGTCAGTCGTGAACTGGTTCAAGGCGACAATGACAGGCACGCCGAACTTGCGAATGTTCTGGACGTGCTGGATCAAGTTGCTGCAGCCTTCGCGAACGGCATCCAGGTTCTCGACGCTGGCATTCTTGGGCTCGACGCCGCCGTGGAACTTGAGAGCACGCACTGTGGCGACAATCACCGCCGCGTCCGGCTTCAGGCCGCTGTTGCGGCACTTGATGTTGAAGAACTTCTCGCAGCCCATGTCCGCGCCAAAACCGGCTTCTGTTAGCACAAAGCCGTCAGCTCCAACGAGCTTGAGCGCGATGCGGTCGGCGATGATGCTGCTGTTGCCGTGCGCAATATTGCCAAAGGGCCCGGCGTGGACAAGGACCGGGGTGCCTTCCAGTGTTTGCATCAGCGTCGGCTCTACTGTGTCGCGCATCAGGACAGTCATGGCGCCTGCGCAGCCAATGTCTTCGGCGGTGATGGGCACACCGCTCTTGCTCTTGGCCACTTGAATGGCACCGAGACGCTCGCGCATGTCACCGAGGTCGTCCACGAGCGCCAAAATGGCCATCACCTCGGACGCCACAGCGATCTCGAAACCGGTGCGCCGTGTGATGCCCTTCTCCGCCTTGCCGAGACCAATCTCAATCTCGCGGAGCATGCGATCATTGATGTCCATGACGCGTTTCCACGAAATCGTGTCGGGGTCAATGTCGAGGCGTGCGAAGCGCGTCCGTTCCTCCGGCGTCAGGTCCTTCGGGTTTTCCTTGTCAATACCAAGCTTCGCCAGGCGTCGCTTCATGATGGGTGTGAAGTTCTTCAGCTCAGCGGTAAGGCGGCGGAAGAGCGGCTCATCGTCTTGTGTGCGCTCGTGGAAGATGCGTGTATCGATAGCAGCGGCCAGCAAATTGTTCGCCGCCGTGATTGCGTGAATGTCGCCGGTGCCGTGAAGGTTGAACTCTTCCATCGGGATAACCTGGCTGTAACCGCCACCGGCCGCGCCACCCTTGATGCCAAACGTGGGGCCCTGAGAGGGCTGGCGGATGCACGCGAAGGTGGGGCGGTGGAGGTGGGCGCCAAGGGACTGGGCGAGGCCAATCGTGGTGGTGCTCTTGCCTTCGCCCAGCGGGGTCGGGCTCATGCCGGTCACCACGACGTACTTGCCCGAGGGGGAATCCTTGAGGCGGTCCAGCACGGAGAGCTTCACGGTGGCCTTGGTGGTGCCATACGGGCTGAGTTCAGAAGGCAGAATGCCAGCCGCCTCGCCGATCGTGGTGATTGGGAGGGGTTCGACGCTCTGGGCGATGTCCAGATCGGACGGAACCGGAACCTGACATTGGAGTTTACGGACGCTCATTCGCAAGACTACCGAAAAGCGAAAAGCGGTAATGGTTGTAAGTTATGATGAAAAAGTTGGGTGTGTCACGTTGACAGCTGGCGAGGCGACAGAGAGACGCTTCCTACAGGTTCGCAACACCCACGAAAAAAAAAGGGGGGGAGGGAGAACAGAGGTGGAGGTGTGTGGAAGAGTATAACGGTGATTCGCTCCGCGCACGGGATGGGAAAGCCTTTGCACTCCAAGATGGCTCGGGACGCTTGCATGGAGGCTCTGCGCGCCTTCGGCCCTGTGGTGACACTGTGGCGCGTGTATCAGCAAAGGCGAGGGGCAAGGAGAAGTAATAAGCGCAGTGAAGATCCATTACTGCGTATTCATGCACTAGAAGACAAAGTCGTAAGAGATGGCAGTAGTAGCTTTGCCCAGCACAGCTGGGCATCACCGTAGCTTTCTGCCTCCCACTGTCACAGTACCTGACTCTTCAGGAGCCTCGAACATATTCTCCACTTGACATCGCATCTGCCGAGCTGTTTCTTGTTTTGTTCTGTTGTCTGCCTTGTTGGTGGCTTTGTGTGATTGGTGAGCTACACTCGCGCCGTCGAAGCACTGTGTCACACCCGGTGTTTTGTCGTGTCGCTTTTTTGTTTTTGTTTTTGTTGTTGGTTGTGTGTTGTTATGGCTCATTGTTGTTTATGTTTTTTTTTTTTTTGCGACGAGTGATACGCAATGGAAATTCGAATCAGGGAGTACTTCGGAAGGAAAGACGGCACAACGATGCATGCTGTGAAATGCTAGTAGCCTCCACGTCCACCACGGCCACGGCCGCGGCCGCGAGGCGCACCACCGTACGGGTTAAAGGCACCACCTGACATCATAGTTGCCATCATGGCCATCGCAGCCATCTGCTGTTGCATGGCGGCATTGCCACGGCCTCGAGGCATGAAGCCCCGGCCGCCAGCAGCGCCGCCACGCTGAAAAGCCGGCACGTTCTCACGTTTTGGAGCGACCTTGAGGGGCTTCCCGTGAAGTGACTGAGTATTCTTCAGTATAGCCCCTTGAGCTTGTTCTTCCGATTCGAACTCGACGTACGCGGTACCCTTTGGCTGCCCCGAGCGGTGATCCTTCAGGATGGTGACGCGGGTGATGGTGCCGCACGAGTTGAAAAAGACACGAAGGTCTGCCTCGGTCGTGCTGGGGTCAAGTCCACCAACGAAAACGGACGTGTTACCCGATTTGCCGCCTGACGAGCCGGCCGCGTTGGCATCAGTGGACTTGCGAGTGCCTTCCTCACGTGCTGCAGTCTCCTGCAAGTTTTTGAGCTTCATGTCCTCCTGCAGGCTCTCTACCTGGCGCTGCAGTTCTTGCAGGTCAGCGTCGTCATCGTTGAGGTCGGTATTGTGCTGGTTGGCACTACCCACATTATTCTGGTCAAAATCAGACATCGCTTGTCTCTGGTGAGTTTCTAACGGCCGCTGAGTACGTGTGTGTGTATGTGTGTGCGCACGTGTCTGCAGTTGTCCCTTTGGCGGTTGGCTCGGGGTGTCAAATTGACCTGTCATGTGAAAGACAAACAGAGATGAAAAACAGGCAAAGGCAGTACATGAGACGGAGTGAAGAGAGAAGGTATTTTGCGCTCTGAGCTGGTGTGTGTGTGTGTGCGTGTCAGGGGGGGGGGGGGGGCTCGCGTCGAGACGGTGATACAGTGCATCGTACGTATCTGATTCTGGGACACCACGTCACTGCTGACCCCTGCGGCCCAAAGAGTGTGTCGACGCCAGGCGCACCACGACTTAGTTGGCGCCGACGTTCATTCATCGTTCCCTCGTGGCTTCTCCTTCAGTGTTGGCCGGCATCGGTGCACAGCCCCTTGAAAGATGAAATGCAACGCTATCGCAATGAAATGATGCGGGGATAGCGTAGGCGGTGGGGAGGAGTTCGAAAGCAGCTGCTCTCGTGCGTGTCATCGGTTCTCTCTTTTTTTTTTCTTTTTTTCGATGGTGGAGTAAGTGGATGTCGTGCGTGACGATGGTCACTCGAGTCGAAAATGGTACAGTAATGATGAAACGGAAAGGGAGGCACAAACGTGGTCGCTCTAGAGCCACCAACTTGTACTACGACAGACCGATGAGGAAGCGCGTGACAGTTGCGCCGACGCGTGTCACAAACTGCACTGGCTGAGGGGCTGTACGGAAACTGTCTCCGCATAATCGGAAGTTCATGGACATATACACAGCGCAGAGCTCTCAAGCCGAGAAAAGAAAGGGGGGACAGGAAGGCAGCATTGGCAAGGGACCTAACCTTCAAGTACGCATTTACGCGGGAAAGGGTGAATTCACTGTATTCACGCATATAGGAATGCTGCCTGCGTGTGACCAAGACACCGTGTGACAAGCCGTACGCAGAGACTGACTCATTCGCAGACGCACACCAGGTGACACACACACACAAAATAAAGAACAACCAGGTGAGCAAAGGACAAGACATGATCGACTATACAGGTATATACGGTGGAGCAGGACAACATCAGGAGGGTACAATTCCACATGCTGTTTTTTGGGGTATACAGAACGTGACAAGAGAAAAGAAATGAAAAAAGGAACTGAAACAACAACAATAAAAAAAAAAGGAAACGAATACAAGAAAGCAATCGCCATGAGAATGAAAAATGCAGAGTGCAAGAGAAACGAAAACAAATTATGCGACGGGTGACGCCATGATCAAGAATCTACATCAGCTCATCGAAAAACACATCTGCTCGATGAAAAACGGGGCGTGAAGCAGTGACAACCAGGGGAAAGACCGCACCCGCTACGCCTGGTTGCTGTACGTGATTTGCAAACGCTGGATAAGAGAGTCATCCTGTCGCTCGTACGTACGGCGATCCGTGTTCGGCGTGGCTCCCATGTAACGGGCCTTGGCATTTCGGCTGCTCGTGTCCAGCGTGCCATCACGCACTGTCCTCACCTCGAACGGCTGCCGCGACCGCGCGCCAGACGCGCAGCGCGATCGCCGAAAGGCACTGCCATCGCGTGCGTGCCGAGTGACGCAACCTGGACCGAGCTGGGACGGCGGACGAGCACTACGAGCCGACGCATTGCGTGCTTTGCGAGACGGGCGACTGCCCGCTGTCGTTGAGCGGCTCGAGGCCCCACCCGTCTCTTTGTTGCCTTTAGTGTGGCACCGAGCGAGAGAGGGATACTCGCTACTGCGATCCTTTTTTGTGGCAGTCGTAACCTCTCGGCTCTGCACAGTACCTGCTGGCTTCGCGGCATCCGCTGGACCCCATTCAATGGCCTCTTTTGACTTCGTGTCATTCGCTGCTGCCACGGCGGAATGGCGGCGACGCTCGCGCGCGGCGGCCTGCACATCGGACGGGAGATCGCCACGCACCTCCGGTGGCACCTCAGTGGCGTGAACGACACCGGCACGGTACAGCATATCTTGGTAGTCCACCAAGAAGAGGTGCTCGTAGACCCGAAGCGGTCGGAACTTGTCGGCAAGCTCGTTGGACAGTTGGTCCCGTGCTGCCGCGAGGAGTCGCACACGGGCGTGGTCGCGGTCCTGAGACGGGCGGCCGGGGAACACACGCGCATACGTCACGAGCAAACGTTGAATGTCGTTCAGTTCGACAAACTGTTCGTAGTCAAAGACGCGATCACGGAGACGCTGGCCGTAGAGGAGAAATTCAGCAAAAGACAGGCGTGTCTTGTTCTCACACTCTTCCCACATGAAGTCCTCCGCCTCTCGGAGCGCAACGCCGGGCGGGGTGAAGAGAACGAGCAGCTCGTGCAGGTCCTCCGGGAAGAGCGTCAGCTGGTCCTTCGCAATGAGACTGAAGAAGGCGAGTGCGGCCTGATAATCGTCGCCACCGACGTTGCCAGTGTTGAGTTGAACCATAGCACGCTTGAAGTCAATCTGGTCCAAGGCGTCACCAAGCTCGTCGCGGTACATGTCAATCGCATTGCCACCGCGAAAGCGGTGCGCTAACAGCAGCTGGTCTTTGCCACTCCCAGACGTAACACCGCGACCCGGGGACGACGTGCTGGGACTCTGAAAAGTGCTAACCGGTAAGGAGTGCACCCGCTGTTCGTGACCATTCACTTCGTCTCCGTTGGCGAGCCCGTCGTGACCGCGTGCCGCTTGTGCCGAACTGGCACGTGCGTAGTGTGGCGAAGGTGTCGACAGGTTGATGGCCGGCAAAACTTCCAAAGGGGCCGTCCTGGTCTCCTTCCGGTTGGAGTTCCACTCTGACTGGCGCGCTGTTGGAATGTACCGCTGCACGGACACGCGCCGCGAAGGTGGCTTGTGCTCCTTCAGCGTGAGGTCGTAGCTGCGGCGATACGCCGTCTCGCACGACTCAGCGGACTGATCGGCGTAGGGCACCATTGCCCCAGCGTTCGACTGACTCACAGACATGCGCGCCACCAGCGGTTGCTTGGAAGCACGCGCACTACTGGTGTGGCTGTTGTTGAGCGAGCGCCGCGCCGCACCAGAGCTGTCCGGCGATGCACGCCTCGCCACGGCGGCAGAGTTGCTCGACGGGCGTTCCGCCACGGCGCCACCACCATATGCATGGTTAGATGTGAATGGGAGGGAAATGCTTTGCTCCTTGAGCTCGTCACGTCGAGCAGCCTGGTTTGGGGTTTCCGCGGACGCCTTGACCGGCGAGACCATTGCGCCCTGGTACTTGGACGGGGTGAACGGCTTGCGAGTAGACGGCAGCACAGGACGATCGTTGGCGCCCTCCGATGACGTGGGGGTGCACACGGCACCATTCGACAGCGGCTTCACGTCGCGTCGCGCCGGTGGGGTGTGCGCTGGAGAACGCGCTGCTTGACCTGAGCCGAGCGCCGCACGGTCCTGGGCCGCGAGAAGGGGAGGTTGGTGAAAGTACAGTTTACTATTAGAGCCCGAGTTGCTACGGGCGTAGTCGCCGCTGGGGAAGCTGCCCTTTCTGTCGCGCGGGACAGAAGGCGGGCGGTTCGGCGTACCCACTGCTAACGCAGAACCTCTTCGGCCCGTGGGTGAAGCAGCGGTGACGCGGCGGTCAGCTGGGAGAGCCGCCTCGGCCGGGTAGGCATGGGGCGGCGAGAGCACGTCACTGAGCCGGTACTTCGGAGAAGACATTTGCGTCAGGCCGTTTGGGATTGGGTCTACTGTGGGGTAGGTGGTGCCGGAATCGAGCCGCGGCTTGTCGTTCACATGCGCAACATAAGAATCTGCCGACGAAGCCGAGTCATTAGCTGCCATCGCACTGCTCATAGCCTTGTCTTGTTTTTTCTTTTGTTTTGTTTTGTGGTTGTGTGTGTGGAGGCGCAGGGGGGATGTTCAAAATGCACTGTGCCAGGAAAACAGAGTACAAAATAGTGTTTTAGTTGCTCTCGGGGTGCGGCAATGGTAAAAAAAAAAAATAATAATAATAATAAGATCAAAAGAATGAAAAAAAAAACTTGATGAGAGAAACAGGGTAAGGGCTAGTTCGAGCTTCGCGTGTATAGTCGTATCCCAGTCTGGATAAGCCCCTCAATAAATGCTACACGACTACGAGGAAAGGAGCATGTTGGCGTCATCACAGCAGAAAAGGAGGGAGGGGACAAGAATAGAGAGTGTGTGCTGCGATACTGGACATGAAAAGTTCTATTTCTGTTGAGCCATGTAAAGAGCCGAGTACATGAGGAATGCGATGGAACAGATCTGTTCGCAAAGCGAGACACCGACTGAGGCTCCGGGAAAGCGGCACGGCCAGAATTCGCGAGAGGCGATGTTTTCTTCTCTAATCGTGGCGTGTCATGCGGCGCTGATACGACTATTTTGTAAACACTGTGGACTGAACGGGACGGGAAAAAAAAAGGCGTGCATGCAACGAACTGCACAAAACAACAGTCAGTGAAAAAGTGGGGATCAGTTTAGTGTGACACAATCAATCAAACAAAAAAAAAAACAGCACTACGACCCATCCACGCACGCTCTGTCGCGTGATTCTATGGTTTATTCGAAGACAACAGAATCCGGTGCACACCAATGACCTCAATGGAGAAAAACGATGCTGTCGACATGTTCAAAATCTATGATCTCTTTGCACCTTTGGACAAAAGAGCATGAAATGTGTATGTGTATTCTCAGTGCCTCTGTCTTTGACTTGTGCTTGATTAAGCAGCGCATACGGCTCCTCCGAAATCAAGTAGTTGCAGCAGATCGTCGCCGCCGTCCATGAGCCGTTTCTCGGTTTCGCACAGCTTGAGCATGAGTTTGCCTTTTTGGGCCGAATTCATGGTGCACTCAGTGCTGACAAAATAACGATGCAACTGCGAGATGATCTGTGACGCTGCGAAACCGTTGCCGACAAGGTCGCGCGTCCTTTCAATGACCTCGCCTAAGTTTTGGGAAAGCAACGCCTTCGTGTACGCTGTCATGTGCGAGGCAGGTACACTACCGGAAACGCTGACAAAGTCTTCCCTTGACAAATCATTGCCGTTCGCCTTCTGCGCGGACTGCAGGTGCATGATAGCCAAACGCATGTCGCCGCCACTGACACGGTCAAGGGCGATGAGGGATGCATCTGACAGGGCAATATGTTCACGCTCGGCGACGAAACGAATGCGCTCGTACAGAGCCTGCTTCACGAGCGGCTTGAAACGGTACTTGGCGCACCGGCTCGCGATGGGGTCGATGATGCGACTCACGTAGTTGCAGAGAATGCAAAACCGGGTCACGTCACTAAAGTCTTCCATCATGCGCCGAAGAGCTGCCTGGGCATCAGGCAGCAACGCATCCGCCTCATCAAGAATGATCAGCTTGAAAGGCGGCACGGGGTACGTGTTGCCGTCGGACTGAACCTTGTGGGCGCCACCACCGCCGACCGCTCCTTGAGCAAACACCTTGATCTTCTCTCGCACCACACTAATGCCACGGTCATCGGATGCGTTCAGCTCACGAACGCGGTTCTTGATGTAGTCCGGGCCAAACAACTCGTGCGCAACGGCGAGAATAGATGTCGTCTTGCCCGTGCCGGGAGGGCCATGAAACAGAAAATGAGGCATATTGGAGCCGTCCTGCAGGCACGCACGGAGTGCATTGACTGCCTCGTCTTGTGCTTGCACGTCAGCAAGAGTGCGTGGCCTGTACTTCTCTACCCACGGAACATCATCGTGGCTTGCTTCGGTCTTCGCCTTCTTCGTGGGCGGTTGTTCAGTCATGACGGCACGCAGAGAAAGAGAGCGACAAAGAGAGAAAAGGCAAAAAAAAAAAGTCGAACAAAAACAAAACACGCGAGAGGGGTACCTAGATGATATAACAATAGGAACCACGAATGACAGTATCGACGAGCAAGAGAGGGAGCATGTGCGTAGATGTGGAAGCGTCAGAGAAGTGTGTGAGAAGACAGGAGAACCTGTAAGTGCATGCAGCTGGGATAATGACCACAACAGCAACATATTAGGGCCTCACTGCATTCAGACTCAACATAGCCGAGGCGGCACTGCTCGATTGGGCTCTTGAGGCGTAGCGAACAGTCCCACAGAACAAGATGCAGATCAGCATTCGGGGCGTGACAGATGCGTGCCGCTCGATATTTTGTCGCATCCCATGGCAGTGGGGGTACTGCACTCTTTGTTCTCTCTCTGTTGTACTCGTTCCTGTAAGAGTGTGTGCGGGAGTAGAATAGCAATATCAAAGAACAAAACGAGACAGAGGATAGGGATAAATATGACATCTTGAGAGTGCCGAACTGTCAGTATCGCAGTCATTCAATACAAATGTGAGTGTAATTGTCACTTGGTCCTAGTCTGCGCAATCTTGCGCTGAAGTGAGGGGCTCATGCGAGGAAGGCTACCATTTCCCTCAGCCGGCAGAGTCGCCTCTGAAGCAGGCTCGAGTGGGATGGCGCGACGCTCATGAGCTCTCACGCGACTGTCCTCGGGTTTAGCCGCACCAGAAGGACTCATTGGACTAGTTGAGAGTCGATTCGTGCCTACCTGGCGCGGTTGGGTTGGCGCCGCTCTGCCACACACGGGGGCACCGCTACCAGTGACAGCTGTTGTGGACATAGAAGGGTAGGACAGGCCCGGCTCCGACTCCATGTCAACAGACCAGCGGGGGGCGACGAGGGAGTCGTTCGTCTCGTACACGGGTGCGGCACCTCCGACAGACGGCGCACGTATGCGCCGCGGCACGCCAGCCTCCATGCGGCTCTTACGCTCTCGCGGCGGAGGTGAGCTGCCGTCGATGCCGGAGGCCTTCATGGCTGCGCCGTGCTGGCCGACGCGAACGTACTTGCCCGGTTCAGCTGGGCTCACAAGGGAGGGACCGGAGTTGGGGGATAGCCGCTGCGCGCCTGCACGCTGCCCCATGGGCAATCGCTTCATGGATGCCATGAAGTTGTCATTCTCAAAGAGAAGAGTCTCAAGACTGCGCGGGCCTCCCTCCATTGCAGCGCGTATGCGATCCATTTCAGCCTCGACTAGGCGCTCCACCTTTTCGTCGTCAACGCGCAAGGGCTCACCCGTGGCAAGGCGCAGCACAGCCACCAAGGCACGTGCCATCTTTCGACTCGGCGAGTCGCCGACATTCACGCTCTTCTGGCTGATTGGACCGAGCAAACGGGCGAGCTGGACAACAATGCGCCGCTCTCCATCGGCAGCGCTCACACTGAGGCACATGTAGCCCAGACATTTCCGGCGCAGTTCGGTTTGTGTAGCCCTTTCAAACACACTTAAAAGTGCTTTCACCAGGCCCACCGAGCCGTGGCTCTGTGTGAAGACGTCCCGCAAGGCGTGGTCCGTCGCTGCCGCGATGGTGGCCACAGTGACGTAAACGCCTTTGCAAAGGGCCACCACCCAGCGCGCCAGGACACCCAGCACGGCATCAGACTCCGTGAACAGCTGAGGGCTGTTGCTGATGTGCCCCATGACGCACGAGACAGTCTCACACCCGATGCGACAGAGTGCCGAGCGTTTCTCCGCCACGAGCACGCTCACGCACGCATCCAGCGCCCCCATGAGTGCTGATCGCGCGGAGAGAAAGTCGCTGGATGGAATAGCACGTAGCCACTGGGTAACCGTTTGAGCCGCTGTAATGCGTTCGAGTGGCTTTGTTTTTAGGTCCTGCGCACGTGCACACTGACTCCGCATTTGCGAGGGCAGCTCCGACATGGGCGGCAGAGGGTCCAGGGGCACCTCGACCGCGGATGACGGCGGAGTCACTGTGCCCGAAAAGGTGGACCCAAAGCCCGGTCCGCTGCTGCTAAGCGGTGACGGTGACGAGGCCTCGAGTAGGCGGTAGAGCGACTGCTCATCTTCGACCATGTAGAAGGCGAACATCGTGTCTGGGTCGCCGCTGCTTTCGGTGTATATAAAGTCCAAGTACTGCACGGCTTCGTCCACGGATTTTTCAGCCGTGACCAGGTCGTTGCCGTCCTCCACCTTGACGCGCAGAGTTGTGCGGAGGTCCTTGCTGGCGCCTACGTACACCATCAACTCCTCGTGCGGCACCAGCTTCCTAAGCGCGGGCTCCAATTGAATAGCGGAATCTCGCGCAAGGACCTTCGCCTGGTGCATTGGCACCGAGCCGTCTTGGTGCTGCTTGTCGAAACTGACGATGCCACCTAGACTGATGTACATGAGGCATTGAAAGGCCGTGTCGACCTCCGTGGAAAGCGCCTGGGAGATCCATTTGAGTTTGGAAAAGAATGTCTTGTAGTGGTGCATCTGGCCGCGAAACCGAACGAGGTCTGCGGGCGTTTTGGGAGGATGCCGGACAGACGTGTGCAGCTCCATCTGTCGTGCAAGGAGAGTGCTAGTGTCCATGGCTATCACTTTAATCACAGAGTCTATAGTGTATAAAACAAGCAAAAAGAAAGAAAAAAGATGAGTCCGCACTTGCAGCACGGTGAATGAAGAGCTGCTGTTGATGGCCGACTGTCATGAAATAAAGAAAAAAGGGGGAAAGGAAAGAGGTGTTAAAAAAGGTAGAAGAGAGCGCATAAATCTCACAAGTACGTGGGAAAGTGGGAACACGATTTTTAGTGCCAACGCAGGGGCACAGATTCGTTACGTGCTCCGTCTTGTGTTCTTGTTCAAAACTCGACTCGTGGAGTAAACGCTGCGTAAGTCGCACAAGTACGCACTCGCACCAACTGGAACTCACCTGCTGCGCTTCTGACCGATTCATTCAGAAGTGTTATAGTAGTTTCTGCGCGGCTATGGGGGAAAAAAAGCATCCAAAGCTGGAACTGTATCTCAGTACAGGAAGGGAGACAGCATTAAACCTGCACGTTCTAACAGAGTCGGGCTGCCATGGGGAGTGGGAATTGGGAAGTCAGCATCCTAGAGCGGCTCCAGGGGCATCAACGCCGCAATGAGGTCCCCGTCCACTGCCTGAACCGTCCTCCACGCGCCTTCTGTCGCTGCCACCGTCGTGTCGCCGTAACCGTTGGCAACAACCACGGGCCCAACGTGATGCGCATGACAAGGGCGCGAGACACTCCCAGCAAGAATCAGTGGCTTGAAGCTGGCCTCCACAATCTCAGCAGGGACGCTCGGGGGGAAATCGCTACTGTGCATTGGCGTCCACCGGCCGCTCATCTCTGCTCTCCAGAAAGCTTCACGCACGATCGCATCGGTCTGCGATGCACTTGTCATGGTTGCGCGTGAAAAAAAAAAAGCGTTCTTGGGACGATGACCTGCCGATTAGTGTAGCTGCACCAACTGTGCAACTGCCCAGCGAGTCGGAGAGGGCAACAGAAGACTCGGTCTTCAGCCGGTCACCGATGTCAAGAGAGCGCGACGTGCGAACAGCCACGAAATCAGGAGAGAGCAAGAGGTAACATAGGAGGAGAATGTGGACGGGAGTTCGGCCGTTCACGGACCACGGTGTCGAATCTCCACGGTGGTCGCGGTTGAGACGCGTTGTCCATGTAAACAAGAAAGGAGGCCGCGCGCATGCGTGGTACAGGCATGCGTGCCATGGAAGAAGGGGAGTGCCGATGTCATTGTCGTGTTCGTCTTCGAAAGGCGCGCCGCCACCATCTCTACTTGCTTGAGCACGTCATGCCCCCGAAACCGGTGGTGCTGAATTGAATGTGCTTTGGTGTCGCTGTGGTTGTTGTTGTCATACACAGTCGTGTGTGATTTCGTTGACATCAATTACGAGTTCTTTCTCCTTGTGCGAAAGAAAAGAGAGTGCTGGTGTCTGCAAACAAAAGGTGTGTGGCGAGTAGCAGAGGAACTAGATTTACATGTAAAGTGGTACCTGCCCGGGAACACAACAGGTCGCCATTCAACTCCTTGACGATGCATTAGATGGCCTCCACGTCATCGTGAAACCCGACACGAGCGGCACCGTTTGTGACATTCATGGCAGACTGTGAGGCACCCTGTAGTTCGGCATCACCTTCAGTGGCTGGCGCTACGGAGAGACTGGGAGGGGCCTCGATGGCCTCGGACACCTCTTCCCACACAGTTTCGCCATCAGCCGTTTTCCCTTTTGCGTGGACCATGACCAGCTCGGTGCCATCGCGGTCAATGCCACAGTTCAACAGTGTGGAAATATCCTCCAGGTTCTGGCGGCCCAGGTACAGGCGGATCGTATAGAACGTCCGTCCTGTCAGCTTCTCAACTCTTTCCTTTATGGCTTGAACAGTGTCGTGCTGAAAGTCGCAGTGCATGAACAGGGTTTGCTTGTAGCGTCGCAGACGCAAAAAATTGGGCGGCGCAGATGACACAGACATGGCTCAGAGTATGTGGTCTCGCAGGTGGTTCTGTCCTAGGTGCGCGGGTATGGACGGTGTTGAATGAAACACATAAAGAGTTGTGGGGGGCACAGAAGCGGGAAGAACGGAACAGGAGGAGGAGGCGGGCACGAAAGGGGGAATGGGAAGCATGGTAGGTACCAAGAAGAAGAAGAATTAAATCATACTTGTGTGATGTTACCGTCTTGTTCCTCTTCTGTTTGGAAACCGCCGGAAAGAAATCGCAACGACGCCTCACACTGACAGCGCCGATACGAAGCGGGATAGGAAACACAGGTGGTCACCGTAACTACCAGATTCGCATGAGCATTGGCACAAGCCCAGGGGCAGCGAAGGGGTGAAAGCCACACGCAAGCTATGCGCACACACGCACAGAGATGTATTCGTGCGTACTCACAACGCGTGGCTAAAGTCCCGCAGTGAAGAAGAGGAATGATATTGTGACAAGGCTCATTGTTGCAGACATGAATTGCTTCAACGCTGTCAAGCTGACACACACACTTTGACTCCACGGACTTCTCCGTGTGAGAAAGTCACAAACAGCTCAACGCATGGCATTACAAACGCGAACACAGCAAATGGCGACGCCTTCACACCCTGCCTCTTCAAAGGAGGCGAAACAGAACAAAACAAAAAAAAGGAGAGGCCAGACAGTCGGGGGAATGAGAGACCGAGACGGGCTCATGTTCTCTTCCGAGCTATACCTTGTTTGTGACACACTACTCCTTAAACTCACGGTTCTGCACGTACTTGTCGAACTTGTAGTCTGCCTCGCGCATCATGCGGCGCGATTCGCCACCACGACGGCGGTAGGGACTACCCATGTCCATGACAGTGCGGTTCACACCAGGTTGCACCTCTTTTTCGCGGCCCAACGGCGCGTTCAGCTCGAAGCGGAAGTCGCGGTACACCTGATGAATCGTGGGCGAGTAACGAAGCACGTCCTCTGGTGTGGGTGCATTAGAGAGGTGGCGAGCCTGGCGCATCCAGTGCCCGCGCATTGTGTGGATGCGGCCGGCAAAGTCGCGCATGTTGAAAAACTTCTTATCCATCAGTTCCTTACGTGTCTGCAGAACACGAATGACGCCCTCTGAGTCCTTCGCACCGCGGTAGACCGCCTCTGCACGCTCCAGGCACTGATCGCCCAGCGCAAACACGCGGTCGTAGTCAAACGGTGAGTAGTACAGGAACTTTTCTTCGTAATTCAGGTTGAAGCGGCGGCTCAGACGGGGCAGAAGACGAACCATCTGGTGCGAGGCGCCAAAGTCATGGTACCCATTGATCACCGTGATTGCCTCCTCGTACACACCACCGGCGCTGGCGTCGTGAGACGCTTCCAGGGTCAGCCCTAGCTCCAGCAAGGCCTCCACGATGAGCTCGAGTGGTGCGCGCGGTGCAGCGTCCAGCATCTGCAGCGCAGCGTCCGCATTCGCCTTGGCGCTCTCGAGACGACCAGTGCGACGGAACGCGCCTGTGAGTTTGAGGCGAATGCCAATACGCTGTGTGTGATTCTCGGGGTACGCCAGATCGTACGCCTTCGCGACGACACCGTAATGCTCCAGCGCCTCCTGGTGCGCACCACCTTCGGTGAGATAGTCGCCTTGCAGCTCCACCTTTGCGACCTCTGCGAGCGGCACGTACGGGCGTTGCGGCAGGGCACTCTCAGCGGAGACCTGTCGGCCTTGAGCGTTTGTGTGGACGAGGTCCGTCGCGGACACGTCGTCCCAGCTCACCGCCTCCGCCTCGGTCCGCGCTGACCCGTTCGCAGCCGCCACATTCTGAACGTCACGACGCGCACCCGTTCGCGCTAACGAGGCAACGACACCAGCCGGAAGGCGAGCTTTGGGCCGCACAAGTTGGTTCGGAAAGAGACGACCGGAAAAGTAGGACGTGTAAAGTCGCGTCACGTGTCTCCGCTGCTCTGTCAACGGGCTAACAGCCGAGCACGCCGCCGCATTTCCACAGCGGAAAGAAGTGAGATAACTCTTCATGCGTGCGACAGGCAAAAAGGCAACGAGAGTTCAGATAGTATCAGACAGATAATCCCGACACAAGCACTCACGCACGCACGTCTACGCACAAGCTCAACGGGGGGAGAGAGGGGATCTGACGTCGATTGCCTCCTCAGTCAATAAGCACTATGGCGATGCGTGCAAGAAAGAGATGTAGGCAGAGAGCAGAGAACGGTGGAAAAAAAAAAGGGGGGGCAGCGAGGAGAGAAAAGCGGGAGAAAAAGAGAGAATTGAAAGGTGAATAGGAATGAGCTGCTGGGCGTCACAAGGAGCAGTTTGAAATGCAGCGACAGGTAGAGGATGGGACAGGTATGCGTGTTCCGCTTTCTTCATGATCGGATCGAGCCTAGTAGAGGCGTTGCACATATAGTGGCCCGCGGCCAGGAATGAATTTTACTGGCGGCAATAGTGGGGGTTAGGCGTGCATCCACAAACCTCAACAATACTGATCGTTCAATTAATGCTCTTTTTTTCTCAAGTTGTTGTACGTGTGTCGTGCGGGGATTTAGCTTGTACAACTGGACTTGAACGCGCCCTTACACGGCATGGTTTCCATGCGGCGCTAAACGTCGAAGGGGTTCCGCTCTTGGCCGTAGTTGGTGGTATCCACGGGACTGTACTCGTGACGACGACCAGATGCCATTGTGGACACTGTGGCCGCGGCCGATTGGAATGCGTCAATGTGCGGGACATAGTCGGGGAATGTGGTGATGCCCATCGTGCGGTAGTTGTACACGGAGCCAGCCACCAAGTAGCCAATCCCTATCAGCAACGCGATCAGCAGAAGCCGACCTAGTGATGCGAAGAAGCCCCCACCGCTACTAGAGCCGCTGTTCTTGCTCTGTCCACCAGACGGCATTCCCTCGGGATCGGGCACGTTCTCACCGGGCGAATCCGGAATAGCCTCGGACGCAGGGCCTGCGCCATAGGAGACGGAAATGCGAATAAGCGGTGTCTCTGGTGACGTGTCGCGGGAGTAGTACGCAATCACAAGCGGCTCCGTTGACGAACCACGGTGGCAGATCGTATCACCGCCTTGATAAAGGTGCTTCTTATTGGAGCTGTCCACTTGGAAAAAGTACCTGGTGTCGTGAGGCGCCTCCGTGAGCCCTCCGTACGGGTACACGTGGTTGTGCGCTATCCACACTGTGGCACACGGGAACGACTTGGGAGCACTGATGGCGAAGAAGACGAGAGACTGGTCGTTTGGCAGAGGGCCGACGAACGAGTTTGACTCGGAGATGGGAATGGCACACGTGAAGGTACTGGCTTGGTACGAGTACAGGCGAAAGGGAACAGGACCATCCTGGCGCACACGGTTCACGTTTACGCGAAGTGTCTTGCCCTTGGAAACGCCGCTGATGCGCATAATGCCAGCGTCATTCGACACACCTGTGGTTTCCCGCACACCGTCGACAGTCGCGTTCATTGATAGCCACTGCTGGTTCATGTTCATCAAATCAGAAGGAAATGAACGCGCAATGAAGTACAGCGGGGTCTCCATCTCGGGGACATTCTCCGGCACTTTGATTAGCAGGTGGTCATTCACTTCTCCAGCAAACCCGTGCACTTCCTGGCACAACTGCACTTCAACGAAAGGGTCAGCAGGGGTGGTGGCCCATGCGAACGACCAGGTGCAACACAGCGCGACAATAGCCAAGAGATGAAACGCTCGGAGCGCCATCAGTACAATCACGAAGCAGAGCTCTTGATAAAAGTGAGCGCAATAGAAACAAACAAAAAAGAGACCGGAGAGACTCGATAAAGGTAATCAAACAAGCGAAACAAAAAAAAAAGGATGCTTTGCTTGAGACGTGAACGGGACGTAACAATAGCCAGTACTGCAACGACCACCACAGCAGAGAGAAGGAAGACAGTATAGAGGAGCGAGGAGTCAAAGGGCTGATGTTGGGAGGCGAGAACGACGTCAGGGAGGACGGAGGAGAGCCATTGCACCACGTTAGACTTTGTGAAGCGAACAGTCAACCACAGACAATTGCACAACGTTGGGTGGAGGGGGGGGGGGGGTATCGAATGCACTTGGCGTGTTGTTAGTCGTACGGAAGGATAGCTCCACTGCGCAGAATGATCGCTGCTGAGGAATAGTACTGCCCCATCAACGGACTTGAGGAGAAGAAAAGCGGGTTTAATTCTGTTGATGTTGTTGTCGCGTGCTGAGTGTGTGTGTGTCTGTGTGGGCGCCCTGGAGGGGGGGGGGGAGCTCTGTTAATCGCGCTGCAAATTCGTTTCACAGGAGACAACAACAGAGCGTCGCCATGCACGGCGCAACCGTGTGGCCTACAGAATATCTGTCGTCTTGATCTTGACAGCCGTTGTTTCGCCTGGCTGTCTGCGCGGCGGCTGTTCAGTCTTGCGCGAGTCGACGCGCGCGGAATCCTGGTATTTGAAGGTGGTGTACATGGCGAGCCCAGCGCAGGTCAAGAAAATACCCAGTTGCTTTGGCCAGCTCGGCGCGTCTCCCGGAACAAACAGGTACTCGCCAACAAACACGAGAATAGTCTTGAAATAGCCCAGCACATTCGTCGTCAGCGGTGACGTTTTGCCCACGAAGAGGAAGAACGAAAAGTTCACACCAAACGCGCAAAAGCACGACAGCCCAATCGTCCAGATCGTTGTGAAGGTGACCGTGTACGACTGGATGGGCTCCATGCCGTCAAGTGCAGGTGCGATGAAAAGTAGCATAAATGCACTCATGGGTGCTTGGTAGAGGAGCAGCTGCAGAGGCTGCGCGCCCAGCTCGTCCTGCTTTGTTTTTCCCCAGATTGTGTAAAGTGAGTTTGCCACAACCGCCAGGCCAGCGTAGATGGCGCCTTCGACCGTTAGATTCGCATCGCCGTATGCCGTGAAGAAGACCCCAACACACACGGGCAGTAGTGCGAGTAGCGTTCGCGCCTTCTCCCGGCGTCGGTGGAATCGTGCCTCGATAAAGACGATAAACGGGGTGCACGCGATCTTCGAAACCTGATACACGCTCACGCTGTTCGTGAGGAGGGAAAGGTTGTTAAAAACGATGGAGCCGCAAAACGCGCAGCACAGCGGAAGTACCTGCAGGGCAGGGAGTCTCTTCGCTCTGAAGAGCCGCATCTGCGCGAACAGAAGGCATCCTAGAAAAGTCACTATGAAATGAATCAGAGTGAGAATGGTACTGAAGCGGAAACCAGCTTCTTGGAAGACGAGCCGCTTGTTGATGATGATGACGCCCACACTACTGGCAACATTGATGAGCAAACTACCGGCTGTGGTGACCACCTCGGCATTGCGTGTCCTCATAATTGACGTAAACAATGCTAACAGTGGCAAATAGAGCAGACCGGAGAGAAGTACAGCGGATTCAGTCCGGAGATAGAAAAGTGACAAAAGGGGAAACAACAGTAAGAAAGAAGCCACGGGAGCAAGATCGCCCTCCGGAATACACTGACGTAGTGCACGCGACACACACAAACGGAAGAGACGCGCCCGGTCTTTATGCCATGGCAGTCAAAGAGGATACAGAACAACAAAGGAATGGTGAGAAACAAAAAAAGAGAGAGTTCCAGAAACGGATTGAGTAGGTTGTGCGATGAAGTATTACTGCCACTCAGTCAGTGTGGAACAGTCCTGAGAAAGCAACACCGAAACGTCTTCGCGAAAGCGATCATATTTGAGTTCACAAAGTCGTTCAGTTTATCCTGCAAACGCACGACAGATGCTCCCGTTCTTGTTGGTGTTGTTGCGCCTCTATGCGCATGTGCCACCAAATGATTGCCATTGTTGTTGTTTTTTGTTTCGCCATCTTTCAAGGACGCTCTGAAAATCAGCGTAAGCATGGAAAGAGGCCACGTTGGTTTTTTTGTTCATAAAATCGTGTTCTTGGTATTTCCTGGCGTTTTGATGTGTATGGGGGCAGTATGGGGGCAATCTTTACCCATGTGATCTAGATAATAATGGATTGGGCAGCAAAAAAAAAGGGGGAGGAACAGAACAAGAAGAATGAAGAACCGAAAGCGTAGTTGAAACAACATAATACAACGTGGCCTTTGCAGCTTCGGAGACCGCTCGCGTGTGCCTCACAGCATGTCTAGTGCACCCAGTTCACGGCTCGGGCTCAATCTGCCACTCCGGTCATCAGCCTCTAATGCGAGCAGATTGCCACTTGCGTAGCTGAGAGACCGGCTAATGTAATCTTTTTCTTCGCCAACGCGATCCTCCCAGCGCCGGTGCTCCCTGTCGATTGCCTGGTCGAGATCGCGCAGTTTGCGCGCAAGCGCCGCGTTGCGGTCTTTGCACTCAGCGACTTGGGTCATGGCCTCTTCGAGACTGTTTTGCATGCTCGTGATTGCCTCCGCGCGCTTACGCATGAGTTGTTTGAAGTAGATCTCATTCTTCATGAACGAATCGACGACGGCATCTGGGCTCTTCAGCAGGGTGCGGCTGACAGGACCATTGCTCGCCTGCGCGGGCGTCAACGTGGTTGGGGCGAGCGGCACCGGCTCGCTGCGAGGCTCCTCCAACCGCGGCGGCGACACCACCTTGGCCGGGCTCGCGTGGTACGGCGAGCCCCGCACGCTGCTCACGTCCGGAGCCGCGGCGGTGTCCGCCACTGGCGACGCACCGAGTGGTGTTTTGGAGGTGGTGTGCTGGGCTGTGGGGCGCCGGGGTGTTTTCTCAGCGGCTTCTCGTGACGGGGACGACTTTGCCACATCACGGTTAGATTCTTTCTTGTGACTGGAGGGGGTGTCCTCTCTCAGGTACGACATTGGCACAAACCCATGTCGTGATGCGTCTGAGCAGACCTGCACCTTAATCCAGCCATCTTGAATTGTGTTGTCGACAGCCTCTACGACTTCACCTTTTTTAACCGTGAGCTCGACATCCTCCTCGGCTTTGAAGGTGTGTGCAACCGAAAAGGTGCGCATTCTAAAGAAGTGAAAGGGAGCAATAACTCGCGGCTGCACTGGGCAATAAAGCAAAACAGTAAATGACAAAGAAGAAAAAAGGTGAAAGCTTCGCCAAGAAGATCTCTACACTCACAAACTCAAAGCGATGGGCCGAAACAAAAAAAAAGGTAAACGCAAACAAGACGTCAAGGTGCACGTGGGGTGAAGAAACATGGAGAAAGTAAAGCAATGATGCGTCGTAAAAGCTCCGCCAAAGGAGGGGAGGCGTGAACCCAAACGAGCCACCGCATCACAGTTGTCCAGTCAAAAGATGTCGGTGTCGCTGAGATTGGTTTATCTCGCTGGGAAGCACAGCACCACGGCGGTGTCACTCCGGAAGCGGGGAGGCACAAACGGGAAACGGGAAACAGAATGTGCGGAAAGATAACGCATGTGTTGGTGTCTAGACGCTCAACGATGGCCATATGGCAATTTGAATTGACCCTACTAGACGCGAGTCAGCAAGGTAACACAACAGAAGGAAAGAGATGGAGAGAGAGACCAAAAGCAAGCAAACAAACGAGACGGTGAACACGCATTATGTGTGTGTGTGTTGTGTAGTGTACATGCTGCAACGAACAGAACGGAATTTGTGGTGCACGAGAAGACAATCGACGATCCCTGTCAATTCTTGTAGAGAGAGCGAGGCTCTGGCTGCTGTAGACGGTCCAAGCAATGCATTGAGCGTGCCGTGGCGGGGTCAAGACGGCTTCGCCATTCCACCTCCGTCGGAAGGAGCGAGCTCTCCAGCGTACGCGTGGTCACTGCAGATTGTGTGCTGCGCAATGGCGGCAGCCTCAGCGGAGGGTTTGGTGGGAGGCGGCTGCCTGGTTGTTTCCGCGACGCAGCACGACCCGTGTGGGATGCAGTCGAGCACACTTTGCTCCTGTTCACCCCTCGAGAGCTGCCTTTCGTGCCGCTGACACCTGCCGTCGTCGGAGGCGATGAGCGGCCGCGGCTGGTGGTGTCACGCAACGGTGGTGCTACTAAGACGGCATTCTTGCGTCCATGCTCCGTGTAATAGCGGGCCAGCTGGTGCTGCTCGCCCAATGACTGGCCGTCCAATGCGGCGAGAGGCGAGTCGCCATGTGTGTACTGGTGAGACGCCGCTGTGCGTACCGCCACTGAACCGTGGTCCGTTTCCGCCTCCATGGCGAGGCCAACACGATTCGCCATCTCAGCCTCGCGCCGCAGTGACACCATCGCCTCCATCGCCTCCCTATTCTTGGCCTGTTCGCGGATCATTTCTTTTTGGCGGATATTTCGCTGCAAAAACAGGGCAGCCTCGTCGATCGCTTCGAACCCAATGGTATAAGGAAGCTCGCAAACAGTAAGAGAACTGTTCTGTGCGAGGGCAGAGGTGATTGTTTTACCGCTTTTACGCGTCAGTGGTACGCCAATGAGATGCAGCTCAACGAGATCACCCTCGCGGATCAGGCGAGCGAGCGCATCAGCGGCGCCGTCCGTGAGACAGGTGTTTTTGCTCAGGTCGAGTGACCGCATTCGTGTGTGCGAAAGCAGTGCAGGGACCACGTAGTAAGTCATGTCCTTATCGAGCAGATCGCAGTTTTCCAACGAAAGTGAAGAAATGTAGTTCTGGTCCTTCAAGATTGCACACAGTGCCGCCACGCAGTTGTCTCGCAATGGATTGTTGGCCAACGAGAGGGAAACAAAAAAGTCGTTGAGATGCAACGCGTTGCGCAGCTGCTCCATAACGTGGTGGTCAACGGCGCCGCGCTGCTGGCTGAGGTCGACCGATCGGGTGGAGCGATGTACAACCGCATCCGCCAGCGTACTCGCCGACTGCGTGGAGGAGGTGAGCGGAGCGCTGGGCATAGAGACGGCGCGGTCGACAGGTGCGATCAGGTGAGCCCGGAGATCAACACTGTCTCAAGGTGTGTATAGAATTAAGTGCGTGTATGCACACGGGAGCCTCGCGAGAGAGACTTGGTTGCCCACTGGGGAAGTGCGGATGGAAGCAGGCGTGAGCTCTGGTCTGATGCAACCTGCGAGAGAGAAGGAGAGAGAGACATGAGAACGACAAGAGTCAGAGAAGAGTGGAGGCGGGTGGGATGGGGTGGCAGAGGAGCACAGGAAATGAGGCAGCAGTGTATGAAGCTCCTCCTAGCAAGGCAGCGACTCAAAGGGAAGCACAACGCGGCAAAAAACGGGGTGACAGGCCATCACACTGACGAATGCGTCGCGGAGAGTAACAGGATAGCGTATTAGCAGAAGCCCGCACACAAAAAGGGGGGAGCTCAGATTGGCCTTCAGTGAGCTGTTACGGCGTTTTATGATGGTGTGAGAAATCGAGAAGGAATGTCTAGTCAGTGACAGCAAACAGAAAGTATCAAACTAGGGAACAAATAAAAACAAAAATGAAGGCAAGTCGTTCCCCGACCACGTGATGGACAATGAGCACCTTGAAAGGTCTTCACACGCGCGGAAGAGTGGAATCACAAAAAGGGTCGAGGGCCGGGTGGCCGCACGGGAGGACGTCAATTGCATGAGGCATTCAATAGCACGGGACGCACACGGACAGCGCAGGGCAACTTCACAGGCAGAAGTGACCCACCTGGCACGCTCCGGTGCGTACACACCGAGGCCGTGACACAACGCACGAAACCACAAGCACAGACGCCGCTCGCACGCCTCACCCGAACATTGATGATGATCAACTTGTATCCGGTAGCGGTTCGTCTGTGAAGTGGCGACTGATTTTTCGTCGGAGTGAGGGCGCCAACACGCCAGCGGAGCCAGGGGTTGTGGGAGACGCGAGGTGGCGCTCTCGAACGAGATCTGACACACGGCGAAGAGGAGCGATCGCAATAGGTGCGATTTGCGTTGGGTGTTGCACCGGTGAGTCTCGTTCTTGGGCCCCCGCGTCCTCTTGCTCCTCATCTTCCTCCTCTTCGTCGTCCTCCTCTTCGTCGTCGTCCTCTTCGTCGTCGTCCTCTTCGTCGTCGTCCTCCTCTTCTTCCTCTTCTGCGGCGTCATCCGAATCCTCATCGTCTTCATCGTCCTCCTCCGTTGTGATGGTGCGTCTTGCTTGCACCGTCCGCGTTACCTCTTCCACAACAATGGAAGGTTCCATTGGACTCAGCTGGGCCTGCGTCGCGTATTCACGCGGCACGTCAGCCCTGTCCGAGGCGCGCAAAGACGCATTCGCCACGGGCAGTGTGCCACCAAAGAACAGCCACAGCTCCTCCGACTGTGCTCTGGTGATAAAGCCTGCTTCAGCGAACTCGAGCAGATGGTCCAGCGTGATCCCAACCGGCTCGACAACAGACCGCTCCGGAAGCCCCAACGTGGTCTGGCGAGTGCCGAGAGACGCCATCTTGAAAGACATCTCTTCTGAGGACAGCAGCTCGCCGTTCACGCTGGAGCGAGTCAGTGAGGAGCCTGCTGAACCCTTCCGTGCTTTCTGCATGGCCTGCACCAGACGGCTGCTAGGCGTGGCCATGGAGGTGACGGGAGCGTGACGCCTGTTCTGCTGCTGGTGGTGCGCACCTTGCCAGTCAAAGGCAGCGTTCGCCGGTGGGTTGACACCACTGGCTTCTGTGTACTCTGGCGCGGTGATGGGGCGAAACGAATCAGGTGAAAAGATCTTGGCCTTCGAAAAGTCAGCCTTGCGAGAGGCGGGTATGGCACTTGCAGGCTGGACATGTTTTCCAGCGTGTGCAGCCGGTGCGCGTCGGTTTTTAGCGTTGTTGTTGTTGTTACCGCGGAGGAGATTGCCTCGCGTCTGTACATCATTTGTTTCGGTGGGCATCTGCTCGGGTGCCGTGCCGGCACGCTGGGGGCGCGGGCCAGCAGCTGCCGCCGCTTGTTTGGCATTCATGTCCCTCCGCTTGGCCTCCACCAGCTCCTCGCGCAACCGCTTCACCTGGTCTTCCCAGTTCCTTTCCTTCTCCTGCATCTTTTTCATCTCCGCACTCCGCGTGCGCAGCTGCTTCTGAAGCCGCTCTACCTCGCTGGGAGGCAATCCCTTCGACGTCTCACGTTGGCTCGGTGGAGCCTTCGGGACAGGCGAGTGTGTGGGTGTGAGCAGAGCTGACATCTCGATGACGCCTACAGCGGAGCCTTGGGACGTGGGCCGCTCCAGCGGCGGTAGCACCCCACCTGGGGGCCGACTGGAGAGCGGGCCGCCCGGCCCTCGCGCCTTTCGTCCTTTGCCGCCGCCAGGCGACAACAGACCACCGCTCGAGGCCGGCTTGCCGCCCAGCTCACGCGACAGCACACCGTCATCTAGGCGCGGGCGGTTCGGCGTAGAGCTGGGGTGCACACGAGAGCCACTCGAAGAGCGCGTGATGTCCGGGTCGGAGTGGTCCTGGTACATTGGCAGCGCAAACGTGTCAGTCACACTGCGGCGCTGGAGGTAGTCCCCGTCATTGTGGCAATCCTTGTCAGGCGAGACGAAAGGCGACCGGAGATCCTGTGGGCGACTGACAGGCGGCGAGCCGCGTTGGGGGGTCGTTTTGGGTGGCGTCTGCTGGGGCCTCTGCGCCGCGGCAGCGGTCAAGTCGCGAACAAGGTCAGCAGGGAGAGATTGGGTATCATGACTTGGAGTGCCCGACGTTCGGGTTGGAACCGGTAGTATACGTTTTTTGCCGGCGCCGGCAGCCGGCTTGCTGGGCAACAACCCCTTCTCACGCAAGACATCTTCAATATTGACAGGCAGAGAGTGACTGTCATACCCGCCGTTTGAGGCCTTGCCTTTCGGCTGGCTGCGTGTGCGTGGCACACTCGGTGGGGCGGGTGCACCGGTTTTACCAGGGGCACCGCGAGGCTCCGCGACAGCACTCTTCTTTGGCGCTTTGGCCGCTCCTTTCGGTCGCATCTCCTTCACGGCCGAAGCACCCGAGCCACGTCGTGCAGATCGCGGTGTGTTGGCGGCCGAGGCCGGGGTTTTCTCATCGAGTGGCTCGCGAGTGAAAAGTGCGTGGCCACCGTCGAAATCGAACGTGTAGCGTGCAGGCTCAACGGGTGGAACAGGCGGGGCAGAGGCGACAGCGGCACTTGATTTGTCTGCTCGCACCTTGGACCGGGGTTCCCGCTGTTTCGTTGGAGATTGCGTGTGTGTATAGTGTGATGGCGGCTCGGCTTTGGTGGTGCTCGTGTCACGCTCTGTTTCCGGCAACACGCGCGACGGGGCCTTGTCGCGCGGTGTGGCATGGCCGGCTGCTGGCTGGTCGGTCTTCCGTATCTCGGACTCCTTCACCTGCCGATCCAGCGCTTCACGGAGAGCTTTTTGCTTCTCATGTTTGGCTAGGGCTTCCTTGATACGTTCCTCGGTCACGAGCTGCGGCTTCGGGAATGAAACGCTGTCTTGCATCACACACACGCACACACGCACAGGGATGGGTGAGAGAGGCACAGTCACAATGGGGGAAAAAAAAAGGTAGCACGGGGAGGTAACGGCACGTGACACAGCCAACGTGAGATATCCGGCTCAAGAGCCAGCCGGTACCCTGGTGGAGGGAACTTGTCGTTGACAACTACGAGGGCTGCCGCCACGTCACCACGAATACTGCCGCGCTGTTGTGACTGCGACAATCTCGGAGCCTGACAGGTCAAGAGTACAATGTCCTTTGAGTCTGGTGGACTCAATGGAGCGACGACCTAGACGGAGAGGAGAACAAGAACAGATTGATTCTCCTTCATGGCGTTCATGGCAAGACACACACACAAAAAAAAAAACGTGTACGGTGACCGTGACGAAAAGGAAGAAGGCAAGATGGTAAAGAGAGGAGAGTAAAGGGGCAGTTGTGGTGACGTGTTGGGCACTAGCAACAGTGTGCAGCATCAAAACTTGTGCGGCATGTGCACTGAGCACAGGTAGGGTAACTGGTGGCTGGCACTGGCGTGGGTTTCTTTTATGTCCTTTCTGTTTCGCTGAGAGCGATTTATCATGTGCATGTGAACTGATCGCAAATGAAGTACTGAAACGGACGGACGGAGCAAGCGCAAGGCTAGCTACCTGACTTCGTCTGGTCGCTGCGTTTTTTTTTTCGTCCACCTTGACAGGATCTCTAAGGTGATGTCACTAGTTGACTCGATGCAAGCACGGATAACAAAAAACAAACAAACGAAAGAATGAGCAAACCGGTTCCAACATGTATTTTTTTTTTAACAGTGTGTGATGCCGTAACAGCAGCTGCGCGAAGAATCAGTGATGACAGACAGTGTTTCGTGCCGAACCAAGCAAACGAGAAGCGCTATCGTCGAGTGACAGCGACACTGAGAGAGAGAGGATGAGAGCTCGCAAGAAAGAAAAAAAAAGAGAAAGAAAACGAATACGCACATGAACACAGACGGAAAGAGAGACAGTGGCAGCGCGCATCGCAGCATCTGAGACAAGCGTGGAAGTGGTGCCAGGGTAGAGCCTGTGAACACCACATGCCACGAAAAATACCGCCTTCATGTTAGCTAACCCACTGCTCCATGAGCTTACTGTACGTTTGGTCGCGTTGCAGGAGATTGCCGATGAAGTACTGCGTGCCAAGGTGCGTTGTGACAGTTATGGCGTTGTCAAACACCTTGGCGGATTTGCTCTTCTGGACGTCTTTGATCTCATCGTACTCCAAGGCAAACTTCGCGTTAGAAACGGTGCTCACAAAGCACAAGTATTGCGTTGTGATGTACAGGTAGCCTTGCCGAAGGAGGCCTCCGTCCTGAAGAGCTGACGCGTAGCAGTCGACAATTTCCTCACCTTCCAGATCTGGGAAAGAACGGCGAAAGGTATTCTCCATCGTCGTTCGCATGGCACCACTAACCCCGGTCACGTCCAGCACGGCTTTGCCCACGCTGAACGGTGCTTTTAGCACCTCCTTGCCACCGCGAAATGCGCCGTGCATCACGTTTGATGCCACATTACCCAGATTGAAGTTGTTGCCGCCAGCAGCGGGCTGATCCAGAGACGCGAGTTGCACATTCGGGTTGAACTCGACGTCGCCTGAGGCCCGCGTGCGTTCGCGGATGTCCTCCGTTGTGCGGCGCTTTGACTTTGATGGTGGTGAGGCCGAGGTGACTTCCGACTCTGGCACAATAGCAAACCCAGCCTTGGCGAACGCGCTTCGCTCGAAATTCATGATGGAGGCCGCCTTGTTGGCGAGGCTGCTACTCCGCGTCGAGCTGAGACTGTGCACCTTGACTTGCGCGTATTGTGGGGTTTTGTTCATGACGGTGATAGTGTGCAGCACCTCTTCCTGCTCTCCACGCATGACGACGCAGTCTTGCAAGTAGAGTGTGTTCTGCTGTGTCGTCGTGTCAGTCGTGAGGAGGTACATGGTGTAGAAGAAGCTCGTGTGGTCCTCACTGTTTGTGCTCCGCCACGCGCACATTGGCAACTCCGCCAGATCGTTGAAGGAGTCGACCACGACTTCGCCCGAGGAGCTAGCAAATGGAACCAACTCCACCTCCTCCGTCTCGAGCACATCGCAGAACAAGTCTGCCTCGATGTCCTCATCGCCCTTGACACACGTTGACGCGACAAGGTAGGCCAGACTTCCAGGTCGTACTAGGCGGATGTAGTACGTCACCAGCGGTGGGCGGACTCGCAAGGTGTCGATTCGCGAGAAGGCGCCAGGTCGCGAAGCCGCATTCACGCGTCCCATGCTGTCATCAACAGAAGCACCAACCCGCACATACGCAGGCTCACCGCTTGTGTCCATGCTAACGGCGGCAGGTTGCGGTCCAGGGGCCACCCCGTCATCCACCACCGCACTCAGCGACGCGGAGTCCTTCTTGCGTCGGCGATCGCCACCGGCGCCTGCACCAGCCGCAGCCGCAGCCGCGATGGCTGACATCTCCGAGTCCACGTGCGACTCGAATGTTGACGAGTTGCCTGCGCCGGGCGTCGCTGCGTCGTGTGCCTGGTAAGGGTGGTGCGTTTTCCCCTCCGACTCCGTGTTTTCACCGTCACCGTCAGCAGCGACGCGCTTTTTCTTCTTCTTTCGGGTCGGTTTGTCGCCGTCTGGTGCCTCAGCCGCCACCGTGGTAGAAGTCGCGGAGGCACCGGCATCCCTGACATCGGGTGCAGGCGCCGGCGGAGTTGGCGCGCGTGAGGCGGCCGCGTGCTCGTTGAGCAGCACTGCCTTGCCCTTGTGGAAGGCATCATTTGAGCGGCGAAGCGTGTCGTAGACGTCTCGGTAGTAGGCCTCGAGCTGGCGCAGGAACGTGCTCATCATGTTCACCATGAGTGCCGGTGCTGAGTCTGGGCTGCTTTCCATCACGGGTGCCATGGCTTCCCCCATGGTGGCAAGATCCTGCAAGCAGTCGCGCAGGTACTTAGTGAGACTTCCAACGTTCTGAGAGAGCAACACAGTCGATTCAACTATGTCTTTGGAGTCGCCGGGTCCATTGGCAATGAGCGCCGCAAAAGCACAGGTGGCGTCCTTGATGCCTTTGGCCATCCCATCCGCATGCGACGCCGTGTCCTTGGTGCAATTGAGGAAGGGCACAGGCGACGTTTTTTTGTTCCCACCCATTTTTTTTTTTTTTTTTGGAAAGCGTGCCTGTTTCCCTCTGTCCGTCTCGAGATGGAAAGTATAAAAGTTGGTTCTCTAACTGCGGTCCGGCGCAGACACACAGAAACACACACACACACACAGAACGTCACGGGGTAGTTACACGACCGTGATGAGAATGCGAGTGAGAAACGAAAAAATGTCCAAGGCTGTTTAGTCAACCACACGATAAGGGAGAGGGTCGTAGAAGAAGCGGATGCGAGAGAATCATTGATGCTGAGTTATTGTTGAGTACGGTTTCAATGATGAGAAGGCGCGCCTTGAGTGACTCTGCGGCAAACGCCTCTCCGTGGTGCTGATATAAAGCAAAACAAAACAAAAAGTTCTGCTAGCTCAGTGTGCAATAGAAATTAACGGCGTCGTGGGGCACAGAGGGTAGGGACACCTGCACTACACATTTTCGCTGCGCTTCAGTGTGTGGCGCGCGACTTATTCAACAGCAGCCAACCGATTCTGGGCAACAGCACACATGATGCAGCACAGATCATGTTTTTTTCTTTTTATTATTAATAGATCCTGCTTGTGTGTGTGTGTGCTTGCTAACCTCACGGGTTGAATACCGGAGTTCATGACGGCGCTGTGGAAAAGTACCCAACAGCAGGAAACTACGAGAGTTCAGCAGGGCGCGAGCCACAAAGGCAAAAGAAAATTGTCACAGCTGCGGCAATGGTCAAAGAGATGATAGAAACAGTCGGTCGCCACAACACAAAAGCGCGGGTTTCTCGAAAAAGACAAGTGTCGAGTTTTTTTTTTTGGAAAAAACACAAGACAGGATCACAACGAACAGAGACAGCAATCGAGGTCAGTGACGTCACTGTCAAGATGAGGCGGCGGCCGTATAGAACGAGCGCTGCTTTTCGCGCAACACCATATTTTCGTAGACCATGACAAGAAAGTTACTCATGGCACTGATTGCAGCCTTGCCCAGCGGGACAGCTTCGATTCGCTTGAACACCGCATACGCTGCGTTTTGGACGGCGGAAGAGGGATGGAGAAGCTGATACCCGATGGGGTCAAGCCCACCAAGCGCCACCGGGGCGTGACGAATAAACATAAGCACACGCTCGTCGGATGTAGACACCAAGGCAAGAACATTCTCAAGAAGCCTCTGCACCCCGACTGCGCTCGTCTCGCGACAGCGTCTGATTGAGGCCGCGACGAGCACCATCTCGGGTGGCTCGCCAGGGTAGAGAAGGCCCTTCAGCGGTGCGTCGGCGAAGGATGTCATTCGCATCTGAGCGGCGAGCTTCGCAAGAGAGGGATCGTTGCTCAAAGACTGCAGCGGGCCTGGTAGGTTGGTATCACTGTCAACGAGGAACACCATCGCCGCGACGAGCTGGATGTACTCCTCCAGTATCAATCGTAACCGTCGGTTGCGCTCTTGCGGAGACAGGCGCATAGCACGCATGTGGTAGATGGAGGACAGCAGAACCTTGAAGACCCGCGCCGCGTGAGGGGGCACCCCTTTGTACGATGGGTCCTCACCCACACCCACCGCGTTGGCGAATTCTGCCGTGGCCATGTTCCAGTTCGCCGCGAGGGCGGCCGTGGTTCCCCGCTTCTTCTCTGCGCCTGAAAATGCAACTGTACGTGCGTCCAGGTCACACAAAATGTCCCAGTGGAAGTGGCGCTCGTTTTCAAAGATGGGGTTCAGCGTGCCGAGTACATAGCCCGGCACATGCAAGAAGCTGTCGACGCCGTTGATGGATGTGTATGGGAACACTTTTTTGGCCACAAACTGTGGGTCCAGCAGGTTGCCAACCAGCCCCAACGACAAGGCTGCCTCACAGACATCTGTTGAGAGGCCCTGACGTGAAAGCACAACGATCTTCTTCTCGGTCAGGATGCCCAGCACCAGGTGCATAAAGCCGGGGCCCAACGCCTCCGCCAGGCCTTCGATGCTGTATCGGTTGCATCGAATATCGTGCGAGGCCGGTGACAGTGGGATCTTCAGCTTGTGCTGTGTGTCGAATGGCGTCTCGCGGACCTCTGCGTAGAGCTGGCGGTTATCACTGTTGTAGGTACAAAACTTGCTCACCTCCGTGGCGAGCTGAGTCGTCTTGGTCAAGCCCGCTGTGACGAGCGGGGACGCTTTGCTGATGGTGTCGTAGCACATCTTGAGCACCTGAGTCTGCTGCTGAACGGCGTCGGCGTCACTGCCACGAATGTCGCAGCAGTACCGTGCGGCCTCCACAAGAATGGGAAAGAAGGCGTCCAGCCAGGCCAGTGAGGGGCCGAGCAAGGCGACGCTCTTGGTTATGCCGCCACGGCGGACCGCGCTATCACGCTTGGACACCACCGCACACAGCCCATAGAGCGAGCAACCGTCGCCAGAGACGACAGACGTCGGGACACCACTCGAACCGGTGGCCACGTTGGTGGGTCGATTCACCTCACTATGGGGGCCATTCATAGCACTTGACGAGCCGGCTTCCGGGAGCTCGTTCTGCGCAGTGTACCCGCTCGTGGTCGAGCCGCCGCCCTCGGGAAGCATAATCTGCACCGTTCCGCTAGCAGTGGAAGCTGCATCGCCCTCCCCGCCCGAGGGAGAGTCGTGAGAGGCCGTTGAGGCACCGGCCGCCTGAGCCTCAGCGCTGTGCAATGGCGACGAGTACTCCTCGCCGAACGGATTCACAGTGTGTGGCGGTCTGTCGACTTCATGATCGCTTTCAATGTCAATCACCTCTGCACGAAGTCCATCATCGGTCTTGTCCTCGCTCTCGCTACCACTCCCATCACTCGCCTGCCCATCTACATTCACCGCCTCGACGACGTCCTCACCGTGCGAGACCGCTTGCGCAGCGACCTCCGTGTAAGCGTCATCGGCGCCTGTTTCGTCTGAGGTAGCCTCGGGATTCGGCTCAGGGGTGGGCTGAGAGCGGGGTGCGAGAGCCTGTGTGAGCGCTTCCATCAGCTGGCGGTAATGCGGCAACGCCATGAGAAAGCCACGCCGCGGCGCGCCAGCCCCCAAGTCACGGTTGACCACCACGAAGACGAATGTCGCGCCATTTGTTTGTGTCGTCGACGCACCAGCGGTGACTTCGGCGGGGCTTGCGCGCTGGGTGAGCTTCTGTTCAAAGGCTACCAGCTCAGCGGGTAAGGCGGAAAGTGCAATGTAGTCCTCAAGCGGGACGCGGCACGGCGCGGCCAACGCCGCACCACCCTGACGAAACGTGACATCACCCGAGTCGCTATCGACAAGAAGGACCTCCGCCGCGAGCATGTCGTGGCTATCACTCGGCAGGTCACGCGTCCATGACTGGCTTGGCGTCGTGCCAGTGTCATCGCTGTTGGGACCAGGGCTCACGAAACGATACACGGGGAGACGAATGTAGTTGGGCAGCCTAGGGCGGTTCACAACAAACGCAGTGCGGCCCACGGTGAGCTTTTCGGCCCCATCTGGAAGCATGTGATTGGCAAAGTACTGCTCGTAGAGCTTTAGGTCAAGATTCACAGTGCGGGTCGTCACTCCGCTGGACGACTCGGCAGAGGGGACATTGACGGTCGTAATTTGCCTGGGATAGCAAGTGCGCATGCACGAGCCAGTGTCAATATCAAACTCAGCGAGCACAAGCCCCGCAGCGATTGTGACCTTGGGCCCATCAGACTTAGTAGGCCGCATCCTCTTTCGGATAGACGCGCAGGTAAATAGATGGATAGAGCAAAGAGAGGGAGAAAGAGAGGCGACTCCACGAGGAGGGGAAGTTCGCACTCAAGTAGGGAAAACCGGAACAGGAAAAAAAACGCAGAAATGGAGACGGTATCACGATAGAATAACGAAGCCCTAGCTTGAGAATGTTGTCAACCTCAACGGCAATGACCTACTTGCACAATAGAGTGAATTGATCTGGGCACAACACAGAGGTTGCCACTGCTGATTTCAAGCACAAAAGAGTAAAGAGTTATAAACGGTAGAGAGAACTGAGGAAAAGAAAATCCGCCCAGTTCTTTCGCGTTGGTAATGTGTGGGTGCGGATGTGCAACGACGGTTGGTGGGAAGGGCACACCACGGTGGCGAGCACGTTGGACTCAGAGAAGGTGGGGAAGAAGGGAGGTTGCGTGTGTCCGGCCTTAATGTGATTAGTGAAGCGTGAATCGGCGAGCGTCGGCACAGGGTCCCCACACTAGTGGCCTTGCTGGTGAATGCCTTGGATTACCGCATACAAACATGAGCTGAAAAACGTGTGCTCGCTCCACACGAGGAGAAGTGTAGCAGAGCCATAAATATGTGTGCAAGTGGACCAGGCTGCATTCGTTGTGAGCATCAGGCTTTTGGCACCACTTTTTTTTTTTTTTTTGCAAACTTCACGTCGTGTGAGTCACCATTGCACCAAAAATGAAGCTTGGAGAACACCTTTTTTTTTCTTTTTGCATTTTTTGACACTTGTGTCAGATGGAATTTTCGGTTAGTGCCCAGAAAACGTGTCAATGCGTAAGTACGTTAACAATAAACAAAACAAAGAAAGGAAACAGGCGCAATAGATGAACAGAGGGAAAACGTCGTGAAACCCTCTCTCTCCTCTAGCCTGTGGGAAACAAAACAGTGAGAGAAGTTACTTGTATCACTGCGCGCTACCCATCATCAGTTGGTTGAACTTCATCATCAGCGTCATGACGTCAGGATCATCCATGTACTTCTGGAACGCCGCGGGGCCGTTCGCTTGCACCTCAGCCATGACAGATGCGAGACGGGGGTTCTTGCGAACCTCCTCCTCCTGGAAATTCTGCAGTGTTTCACGGCTCACTTTGCCGAAAGGCGTAATGACGTTGCCCTCGTCATCGACTTCGCGCATGCCTGTGTTCTGTCCCATACCCATCATCGCCTCGGGCGTCATGCCGCCCTGGCCCAACTTGCTAGCCATGCTCATCATCATCTCGCTGAACTGCGGGTTCTGCATCATGCGCTGCGCAGTTTCCATGAACTGCGGGTTCTCCATCATCTTGGAGAACATGCCCATGTCAGGCATGCCACCCATACCGCCCATACCTCCCATACCGCCCATGCCGCCCATGCCGCCGGCAGTGGTGAGACCCGATGCCTTCTGCTTGTCCTCCGCGCGTTTCAGGTCCTCCTTATAGGTCTGATTGTCAGGCTCGAGCTCGCACGCCTTTTGGAAGGCCTGGACAGCGCGGCCGTAGCTTTCCTGGTAAAAGAGGGCCGTGCCCAGGCGAGAGTAAGGCTTGGAGTAGTCCGGCTTGAGGATGATCGCCCGCTCGCAGTCGATGACGGCGTTGCCGTAGTCCTTGAGGTGGGTGTGAGCGGCAGCACGGTTGGCAAAGTAGATGGCGTTCTCGGGGTCGAGCTCAATCGCCTTGGTGTAATAGGCAATGGCCTCCTTGTACTTTGTCTGTCGCATCAGTTCGTTACCCTTGTCCTTGATCTGCTCAGCCGACAGGCCCTGGTACGGATTGTTGCGCTCAATGAACTTTTCGCGGGCCTTCTGAAGACGCTGCTCGTACTCTGGGGTGCCCTTCTCGGCATTGTTGAAGTAGCCCTTGCTGGTCAGAATCTCAACAAACGCGTTGAACTTCTCGTCGCCCTCGAGGTTCTCCTTCTCTTCGTGCGCGCGAAGTGCACCGCGGAAGACCTCCAGCACGTCAATGTCCGTGTCGTGCGGACCACCGGTGGCAGCAAGATCAACGTCGAACTCTTCGGCTAGCATCTGGCCAATCGCTTCCGCACGCTCGCGGTCATCAACCTTGGTGTTGCGCATCATGCGCACAAACGCGAAGATGAGCTTCTTGTGATCGTCGGTGGGCTCCATCATTTTGCTGTTGTTTCGCGTTGTTTTGTGTTAATCAACTTGAGCGAACCAAAAAAAAATGTTTAGAACAGGACGCACACGGGCGCGCCAACGAAAACAGAGGAATAGAGTTTAGAAGGAATAATCCGTGACCAAACGTGGTTCTGTGTGGCCCGCACACCAATACACAGCGACACACACGAGCATCGGAAAGGACAGAACGAGAAAACGCAAGAAGAAGAAAAGAAGAGGAGGGAAGTCAACATGAGCGCGAACAGCCAATGGCACCGTGACCCATCGGGGTCATGGTGCACGTGAAATCTTCATTGTTACGAGTGCTTCGCAGGCACGTTCATTCAAGTGAATTAAGAAAACGTCACTAACGTGTTTACGATCATGGCATGAAGGATACAATCATGAGAAACCACTGCGCAGCAGCGCGTTATTCGGTCCTTCGGTGCATGCCTGCAGTTGTTGCGGTGATCAGTGGTGTTCAACAAGCCGAGCGGTGTTCGAACGTCATTTGGCTCTGCTTTGTCTATACAGTACAGTTTTTTTTTTCTCTGATGCGGTGCATCTTTTTCTTTCTTTTCTTTTTTATTGTTGTCGAGGCGTAGGTTTCTCGCTCAGTCAAGTCACTGGATTTCCGGAACTGGTTAAGCTCACTTGTGCATCACGCGAGGGGGTCTATTGGACAACTTTCTTGCCTGCAGCGGCAGGGGTGCCACGGCGCCGATTCAGCCATTGCTGAGCCATATACCGCTTGAATGCGTCCGCATCGACACCGTACTTGTCCAACACCGCCTGCAGCTGGTCTTCGCCCTTCACGGAGGCAATCTCTTTGAGCATGGCCTCCGACAAGGTGCTCGCCTGCTGATCCAGCACAAAGTTCTTCTTGATCTCTTTCTCACGCACCAGCAAGTGACGACGGATACGTTCGCCGTAGGTCGACTTCAGCTCAGGACCACTGCGTTTGAGAATAAAGTTATCGAACCCGCCGTCCTTCTCCACTTCGAACATCGCGGCCTCGACCATGGGCACCTGCACCCAGTGATCAAGTGTGTCACTAAAATGAATGCCGGTTTTGACGTAGGGGTACTTGAGCTGACGGTACACGTTTTGCACTTGTCGCGATGTCCGCACGCGCTCCCGGACGCGTTCATTCAGCCAAATCACATCCATCTCTTGCGGTGCCTTGGGCAGAAAAGTACGCGGTGAGACATCACTCATGCGGTAGAGTGCATGGCGATTGACGCGATTACACCAAGCCGCCCACGGAGGCAGGCCCATAGAAACATAGCGGTTGATCAGACCCCGGGGAGGGCCGTGAGGCGCCCGCGACGTCTCCGGGTTGAACGCGAACGCGGAAAACTGAAGAGTCCGCGATGAACGCAACATGCTACACAAATTCTTTCGCAGTTGAGGAAATAAAAACAAAACAAAATGCGTGAAGGGAAGAGAGACAAAGATAAGCAAGATGAAGGCAGAAAGGATGACATGTGATAGTGTGGAAAGCGACAAATGTAAACAGTAACAAAAACAGAATCCATGTTGGAACAAAAAGATGCATCGGCGGGAGTGAAATCACCCACTGGAGGTGTTGCTGGGACGGGCTACAGCTGGGTGACCGACGATGCTCTTGTTTGTTTGGTTGATGGGGCACACGCCGGGAAGGGCAGCCACCGAGTGCAACGCTGCCTGGAGACACACGCCTTAATAGTAGAAAAACTCTCGCCAGCCTACGATACTGCCACATCGCGCATTGAAGCTGTGAACGACATTAATAATGGTCGCCAGTGCTTCGTTTTTTTTTTCTCAGTAGCCTTTTCATCACACGCACCACGCATACACCAGGTGGAAGAATCTTGAGACATCATGACACTAAAGTTGAATGCTTTATCTCTGTGTTTGTTTTCGGTTGCTCGTTTATTCACTGTGCTCCTCCTTGATGTTTGAAGAGGCGACAGGCTACTTGTTCAAGCCGGTTAGGCTGTTTGATTAAATGCAGGTGGACGAAAAAAAAAAAGAGGGGAAGGGAAGAAGGAAGGAAGAAACGGCAGCTCGCCTTTCGATGTTTGAGTGGTGCAGACACGCTTTACTTCTTCTTCAACTTGGCAATAGCTTCCTTCTCGGCCTTCTGCTGTTCGCGCTGCCTCTGCTTGAAGGCGGCATCATCATCGGTTTCCTCACCGCGGTCCTTCTTCGGGGCCTTGAGGGGCTTTTGCTTGCCACCTTGACGAGAGGACATTTTTTTTTGTTGGATAGAAGAAACAAAAGGGGAGCTTGTGGGATGTGCGAATGTGGTCTTAGAAAGACTTTGCACGCAGTGTAAGCCGGGCGTGAAAATGAAAGCAGATAAAGAGAGAGAGAGAGAGAGAGAAGAGATGTGAGAAACAGCAGTGGGTAGCTCCAGTAAAAACAAAAAAAACGACTGATCTTTGCGGCCCAGGCATCTCATCATGTACAGTCGGCAAATAAATGTGCACCACAGGGCACGGCTGGGTGGAGAAATAGCTAAAATGGTGCACGTTCTTCCGCTGTGACCTGCATCGCAGCTCAGTAGCGTGGTTGTGGGCATGGACTGCCTGTCAGGTTACGGCTCGCCTGAGAGTGTCCTTGTGACCCTCCGGTGTTTCGAGAGCAGCGTGTATCTGGAACTGTGATGTAGCCAGGTGTGCTTGTTCCTCTGTCTGTTGTTTCAAATTAATCTGTGTGTTGCCCTGAACCTGCAAGAATGCAGACAAGACAAGAAAATGAACTGGTCTCTGAGTTATGATACACACTGAGCTGACAGAAAGCACTGCAGATTTGACTCTGGGTCACAACGGTGCATTCATCAATGGTAATAAAACAGCAGTGCTATCCTGTTTTTTTTTTCACGCCAGGCAAACAACAGATCGAAATAGAGGAAATAATAAATATAAAAAGTGAAAAAGGAAAGAGGGGGAAAATCAGCAAAACAAGCGAAGAGACGTTAGGAGAAACACACGAATTCTGTCGGCTTGTGAACAAGAGAAAAAAATGTTGGAGGAAAAAAACTCGACAGCTTTACCGCTTTCAGTGAGACACGTGAATCTTGCCATCCACCTCCTTGATGTGGACAGCGTAGTCCTTTGTGGGGCCGGACACGCCGGGCATGGGTGCGGTGAGGGCTTCGTCTGCTCCGTGCACCTTGACAGAGGAAATGGCGTACGTGAACGTAGCAGTGCCCTTGTCGAAGGTCTTCTGGTCAGCCTTGGCAGAGCCATGAGCAGCGACATTGATTGTCTCTGTCACATGGCGATCGTCGAGGCTGCGGTACGTCACTTCCACGGACTTCTCAGCGGCGGTCTCGTTGTGGATAACAAGGGAGTAGACGTCCTTGGGAGGCAGCATTATTCTGAGGGTATACGAAGATAGCTGTGAGAGAAGAGGAAGGCGCGAAAAGATAGACTGTTGTCGATTGTACGAGAGCTATGACGGTATAGTGAATGCGAAAAGTAAGAAGACGCGGAAGGGGCACGGAGAAGTGGAGAATGGCAAAAGTGAGGTAGTTCAACGGGATAGAGAGGGAAAAGGGCATCAGTGCTTCGCTGTCTGCGGGCACCTAGATACTTGACGACGAGATGCCTCGCAAATCAAGAAGATTGTGAATCTGCGGGGCAGAGAACGAAAGTGGGGGAAGAGGGACACGTGCGTGTTTGCATCTTCCACACACAGACACACACTCGCACACACACACACACCACTCGCAGAAGGTGGGTAAAAGATTCGCCTCCCCGACTTCGGGGTGAACGGTCACTGCGGTATCTGCACAAGTAAGACGCTCTCATTGCCTCGAGGTGTATTGAGGCCTGTCAAGTTTTGGTGAATTTGTGTTTAGTGAATCTCACGGTTCCTGCTCTGCTTGCAATGCAACATGACCACTGTCTGGACTCCGGCATGGATGCGTCAACATCCAAACGACAAGTCCATTCATACCTGCCCACACTTAGCGCTGCTTCTGAGTTGCCTGCACGTAATACTGCTCTGCCAAAGTCCAATTGCAAGTCTTGAAGAAATTGGTGATGTACTGCTCAACGGCCTCTACGCGGTCCTCCTGCTTGTAATCGAAGTAGAGGGCAGACTCGTGGAGGTTGAGTGCAAGCAGGGGGATCAAGTCGCTACCGATGGGGCACGTACCGTGCTGGAAGCTGAGCACGTCAAAGGCTTTACCCGTCCAAACAAGATATACCCAGCCGCTCAAAACAGGCTGCGACAGGGCTGTCACACGGAACAGCCTCTTCACCTCATCCACCGCGTCGCGTGCACCATTGTCCCCATATTGGAGTTGCAGCTCCTCCCGCAGACGGGGCGGGACCGCCGTACCCCACGGCCGCAGTGATTTGTACCAAAAGCAGTAGTTAAAATGCTCCGACGCCGAGGCGTGAATGACAACGTGCGTGGCGTCAAAGGACGTTTTGCGAATCACCACATCCAGATTGTGGCCCTCAAATTCAGAGCCGAGGGTGTGTTGATTCAAGCGGTCAACCGCATCCTTGTGAAACAATTGGTACTGCACATCAAATTGCCGCTTGCTCATCAACGGTGCGACACCAGCGCCGGTGTCGTAGTCCAGCCTGGGCAGGTAGAAGAATTGTCTGTTCTCACGTTCCGCATCCGCGAGCCGTGCTTGCTGCTCAAGTCGACGAAAATCAGCCGTCACTTGGTGAGGGTTTGCCGCCTTCACGTGTGTCGACGGCGTCGCACCCTTTGGCACGTACGCTACGAACAGTTTCGTCAGATTGCGTCGCATGTCGCAAACCCGTTGGTGACCTACTGTGATTGAGCCAAAGAGAGAGTAGGTGAGGAAGAAAAAAAGGAAAAGGGAACAAAAAGAGAGAAGAATTACGGAGCAAGAGAAAATTGCAGTAAAGGGGGGAGGAGGAGGGGGGGGGGGGCAAACAAGACGGATAGGCACGTGTGCGCCTGCTGCGAACTTCGGCTGCGATGGTGTCGGTTGGCGCACCATGACGACCACACAAGTTTAGCGAAGGGGCACGCCGCCAGCCAGTTCCGAGTACCACGACTTGAAAGAACCCAAAGCCGCTTAACATAACGAATCGGGGAAAACCTGTATTCGACTGGGCACCTCACATACCTTTTTTTTTATCATGGTTGCGTTCGTTTTAGTCTGTTTTGACACACGGAATGGAAAAAAAAACGTTGAGAGCCAAGAAGCAGTGAAGTAGCAGGGAATGAAAAGAAAAAGTAAAAATATCAGAGTGACGCTGGTGTCATGCGTCGCTGGCTGTGGGCGAAGGCATCACCCAAGCGCGAGCCGTCATGGAGTGAATGGAGGTGTGTCCATCATGGGCATGAACGGGGGCGGAATAGGCAGAGCAGACATGGGGAAGTGTTCCGCGCAGTTGGCCCCATCAGTGCTGTGAGTCGGCGGAGGAAAACACGACGGCATCATCGGCATCGTGAAAGGCGCGAACCCCTCGGGCAGCTGCATCCAGCAAGGCGTTGGCGGTTGCGACCACGGCGCGAGATGAGACGATGGCATAAAAAACGGGAGGCACATTATCTGCGCACCGGACAGCATGGGCGAGAAGAAGGGACACTCGGCGTCACCCGGTGACGTGCCGTCAGCGAGGTCAAAAGGAAACATGCACGCGAGGTGTGGAAACGAGGGCACGAACGCTGGAGCATCCACTGACAAGGCACACTGTGTAGGCGCGCCGGTCTTGGCCTGATCACGGCCCTGTTGAGTATTGGCGTCGTTGTGTGCGCTTTGCTGGCCATGTGCAGAGACACCACACGAGCCATTCGGTAGCCCAACAACGCGGTCCGCGCTGGGGGGCGGCTTCGACGCCCTCTTCGAAGAACGGACTTGGTGACGCACCAAACTGGCACAGTCGTCGGGGGTCACCTTGTCAGCGCGACCCCGCGATGGTGAGTGTGTGCGGGTGTGAATCTGCCCTGTGGCGGAGGCGCTTCGCGACTTGCCCTCCGAGGAACGTGGTGAGCTACGGCTCTTGGAGGTCTTGACCTTTTTCGCAACCCGCACACGCAGCACGTCCCACCTGTCATTCGCGGCGCCAAGGCGCGGCTCGCTGTCCGAATCGCCGCTCCGTTCACTGTGCGCGTGCGCGGAGTGTGGCAGTGTGGGGGATAAGGACAGTGTGGTGAGGGAGGAGTCACCCCGCTCAGCCGACGCCGTGCCTTCGCGTGACGTCGGTGCGCTGACTGTGACGCTCAGCGGTGAGACGTCCTGCCGGTCGCCCTTGGTAGGCTTAAGATCTGTGTCCCATGAGACCGTGGGCGGTGACGGCACGGCGTCTGTGACCGCCATGTGGTGATAGAGGCAGCGCGAACCGAAGCGGCACGTCCCATGAAGACGAAAGCTTTTGCAAATCTTGATGTTCGCCTGTTTCGATGGCGTCACGCGGTTGGCGTCTGCGACTTTCGTTGCTGGAGGACAGTGTTTGCGTGCGACGTCAAGCTGTACGGGCTTTCGCGGCGAAGGGCTGCCTTCACGGGAGACCAAGCCGGTGTGTGCCGGAGGGCACGTCGCGTCGAGCTCGATATACTTGACTGGCGGCCCGCGAACGGAAGTGTTCGTGGAGCGTGGTCCCGACAACGGCGCGCCGTGAGTACGGCCTTTCTGTGGAATAGTATCGCTCTGCTCGGAAGCATTCATGGTGTTTGCGGAACAGCTGGCAGCAAACGCGGCAGCGTCAAGAAAAGCACGACAATAGCTTTGCACAAGGTCCGTGTCGAGTTGTTGGCGTGGTTCCATACGGGCACCGGCGTGTAAGGTCATGCCGTCGTTCGGGGCCAAGTGAGAGTGCTCCATGTGGGGTTGTGTACGGCGCAGGAAAGGTGACACAAAGACCGTTTGCGGGGAGACAGAGAGGGAGAAGGTGAGCCGCTAGACTCGCTTCGAATTCTGCAAACGAGAGAACAGAAAATAAAAATGAACGAGAAAACTTGATCTGGGGCACTGACGCGTGTCTTGCTGCGCGAGGTGTGTGCATGAATAGAACCGTGGAAACAGGAAACGTAGAAGAGGTGAGCCAGGTAGAACAATAATGAGAGAGGTGTGCCGCGGTAGAGCTGTGCGAGTGAGCATCACTAGTACCAACAGCTGAAACGCTACGACGCGGTGTCGCGATCAATTGAAGAGCATTTCGCTGCTCGCAGGCGTATTCCGCCTGAATCGTCTTTGTGGTAAGTTTTTTTTGACAGTGCATTTTACGTGATTTTTTGATGTGTGTGTGTGTATTTCTGTAGCAACATGAAGGCAAAAATAAGCTGTTTCTTCCAGATGTGGATTCTTGGGCAGTCGCGCCGAGCGGAGGGCCACTTAATCTGGTAGCTGATCGAGTGAAAACCCCTTCTTGCACGCCAAGTAGCCCCACTGGATGTACAAACTGTAGAACCCAGGAATACACATCAAAACACCCGCCATCACAACACCGCCACCTCTTGAGAGAGACTCGCCGCAGATGCAGCACCCCACGCCCGCCACAAACAGAAGTGCCCCAAAACTACTGAGCAGCAGACCCATGACAAAGCGTGACCACGATTCCCAGTACAGACGCTCCACGCGCCGGCGTGTGCGGGTGGGATTGCGTGGATTGATGTAGCGGAAGAACCTCTCGCCAAGGTAGGGACCACTGTAAAAGAGGGCATCTTCATCTTCATCGGAAGGATCCGCTGTGGTCGGCCTCTTTACAGACGGCTTCGGCTGTTTGGCTAAGAACTTGCGAAACGCATCGTGTTCGGCTTCCATTGCACGCAGCTGCTGTGCAGCCACACTGGCATCGTGCGAAGCGGAGTCTGACATGACAGATTTTTCAGCAGTCACTAACCTGCAAATAACAACAAAACAGCTCAGTCCACTGGGCCTAAAGAAGAGAGCAGAAAAAGCGATGAAAGAGAGCGGACCGCAATGGTTTGAGAGAGCGATACAAGGTGAAACAAGTGAGGGAGAGAGGTCGAAGGATGCATCGGCGGTGTTCGTGATCCGGCAGCGGGTCAGCCGTGTTGTTTGACTGGTATCTAGGTACCGCCGGTACGCCACCGAGCACTCCAAGAGTCACCGTGTGGGACGCGAAACCTGTCACAATCTGAGATGAAGAGAGGGAAAGGAAAAGACAACAACGCCAATCCTGCGCGGCGTGGACTACCGCGCTGCTATCCTGTGACTAAACAAAAAAAAAAGGTGCACTAGCTTCGATCTGGTCGATAACTAGTGGAGGGTAGTCACTTGTTTCTCTTCGCTTGTGTTCATTGTCTGTGTGTCGTGGGGGGCGGGAATCCAGCAGAACACCTGCGTGTGCTACACATGTGCACACCAACAAATCAAAAACAAGAGGCACAATAGCAATAATCATAAGCTCGAAAGCTGCATAAAAAAAAACACAAGAAAGTTTCGCCACCATATTCCTGTTGATGTTTGCAGCGTCAAAACCACTCAAGAACGGAGGGCAAAGTAGCACTGGCGGCTCAGAAGAGGGTCGGGAAGTCACGGCGAAGTGCATCCACGACGTCGTCCACCGATGCCTTTGGATCGCGAGCAGACCCGGCGGCACGTGTCATCGTTTGAGCAAACTTGAGGTCTGTCGCACCGGCCAAACACGCTGCCACAGTGGCTACCACCTCGGGTTGGCTATGTCGGTAGCCCTGGAACATTTGGGGGTACTGCTGGGACATGAAGTCGTGGAACGCCAGCTGTGGATTCGCCTTGGATGCGAGTTCAAACTCCGTCTTGAGCCGGTTTTGCTCTTTTCGTGAGTAAAGCACGCGGAGAAGCAAGAAATTAGCTGCTGTGGCGATGGGCAGCTCCCACCAGGCGATGCCCTGCAGCGTGTACATGGCGGAGCCAGAGTTCGCCAGCGGTGCCATCATCATCAGGAACATGAAGGCTGTGAGATAGAAGAAGAAGCGGAACATCCGCTGGGCCACCGTGGCCATCTGCGCGGGATTGCCCATGCCGGCCTGAAACCCACTAAACGGCGCACCTTGCGTTCCTCCAGCCCCGCCGCCAAACTGTTGATTCGGCACGCCTTGCTGAACCTTCTGGGCAAACTGCTCTCGCAGACGGCGCTCACGCTCGATCTCCTCGCGGTCCTCCTCCTCTGCAGATTTGGGCCCATTGGAGGATACGCTGTTGTTACCAATACGCCGCACAGCCGACAAGACGAGATAGCGTCGTGCAGCCTGTGAGCGCATGAGCCACGCGACGTGGCCAGTGTGAGCAGGCAGCCCCGCCGTCACAGGTCGCCGTCCAATAACGCGAAGCATCGTGGATTCACCGCGTGAGGGGGGGGGGGAGCGTGGGTTTTGAAAAAAAAAAAAAAAAGCGAGCGCGATAAGGTCAAATAGATGGAGCCCAAAAGATACACACAGAGAAGGAAAACAAACAGAAGCGGAGGTCTGGCTTCTCAGTGGGCGGTACGACACAAAGTGGAAAGTGGGAGCACCGAAAGATACCGACCGAAAAGGCGGGAATGTGAGAGGTGAGGGGGGTAGCAAGGGAGGGAGAGAAAGAGATATGAAGAATTTCGATGGAACAGCTCCCTTGAGCAGTCGCCATTTCCCGACAACTGCGTGTGGCTCGGAGGACACTGTGTGCTCCGCACGCGATATCGGCGGCCATATTCTGGTGGGAAGGAGTTAACTACAACGTGCGCAGAAGCCGATGCACCAGCGCTGTCCTGCACGAGCACACAAGTACTTGAAGCAACAGTACACAACACACAAAGAATAAGAGTGGGATGCTTTTTTTTTTGCCTTTCAGAGGATGTGCTAGGCTGGTTCGTGATGAAACCAGCACATCCTGTTTGGAAGCGATGGTGCTACGCTCGCCCGACTCCATAATCGCTCACCGAGACTTACGTTTTTTTTTTTCGTTTGTTTGTTTGTGCGTGTGAAGTTAAACCCAATGCCATCCCCAAAGAGGCATTCGGCTGAAGAGGCACTATCGTCCCTGCCATCATTGCAGACTGAAACAAAAACACCAAGAGGTTCACGAGGTACCACAGACAAATCCGTAGCGGTACTCTCGCCTCCTCACACAAGGACAGACACAGTGTCCTCACAGTACTGCCGCAGCAAGGCTAGTAAAGTGATCCGTAGCTGCTAAGCTTCCGGATGTGCATGCGCACCTTCACGCGCTTGTTGTCGTACACCTCCCGTCCGATGTCCAGCTCTTCGGCGCCGGGAAGGTACAGCCAGCACCAACTATGACCTAAATCTTGAATACCTGTGCGTCGATCCTTTTCCCTAAATTCAATCAGGCGGGGATCCACACGCACCTTGTACTGCTCCCAAAGCTTCTGCGAGACGTCTTTCTTGCGCAGGGGGCAATTCAAAAGCCATCCCTGCCCCCACGATTGACGCCCAAAGAGAAGGTAGCCTGTATTCACACGCCAGTAGACATCGAGCCACTGTCGCTTGCGGGCAGCAAAGTCGAGAAATTCCTCATTTCGTTCAACAAAACGATCAAATTGATTCGTGTCGGGGTTGAAGCACCACACGCCTTGACGAAACTCATCCGTGGGGGTCACACAATTTCCTTCCTGCAGGTACTTCTGCGCTACCTCCCGCTTGACCAAGCGCTCCTCACCAGCAAAGCCGCCCTGAGGGCCTAGAATGGTACGCGTGAAGATGACTGGGATGTGCTCCAGCTGAAGCTCTGGCGCCATTGCCCGAAATATACGTGACCACTGCAGCATCCTAAGCGGTCAAGTAAAAGACAAACACAGACAAAAAAAAAAGGGGGCTCCGAAGTCAAAACTGCGAGGGTGACGCAACCAAGAAGGGAAAAGTGGAGTAAGTAGGCTTTCCACTCTACAGTGCAAATAAAACAGTAGTTGAAATGCAGAGAAGGGAAGGGTACAAAATAATGATAGCCAGCATGCGAGATAAGGGAAAAGGATGAGAAGAAGGCGAAATGCAAGTGCCGTATCACCGTCGCGCGGACATGGCTGTTCACTCAGCCACACAAGCCACAACGGGAGGGGAGGGTTGGACTGTGGAGATGCTGTGCATGCGTACTCAGCATGGGGTTCACTGTCATGCAGCAGCGCGCGCGCCGATGTGAGGTGCAAGCATTGAACGGCACCTCTGCAACAGCAACGTGTGATTGTCACCCCACTCACCATACACTCTGGGTAAGTTAGCGCATCTGACGCTTGTTAATTTGACGTTTGATCCGCTTTTTAATTTTTACTTTTTCTTCGCCTTCGTGCCTCTTCTCGCTGAAGGGTAATCAAAAAAAAAAAAAAAAGGGAAGATGCGTGTTTAAATATGTGACAAAATTTGTTTTTTTTTTCTTTTTTGTTTTGTTTTGTTTCAACAAGTCAGAAGAGTGAACACCAAAGCAGCGCTCACATATGTGTGCTGTGTGTGTGTGTGGCTAAGCGAAGCTAGGCGCTCCCGGTCAGCTCTTTTTGTGAGGTGGGGGGCGGTAGTCGCAGACGCTTGCCTCCGTTGTGATCATCAAGCCAGCGACAGAAGCCGCGTCGAGCACACACGAACGCACAACCCGCACCGGGTCAACAATGCCCACGTCGAACATATTCGAGTAGGTTCCATTCTGTGCATCGTACCCCATGGACGTGTCCTGGTACTCTGCCACGTTCTCGACCGTCACCGCCCCCTCCTCACCAGCGTTCTCGCTAATCTTGCGGATCGGCAGACGAATGGCACTGCGCACAATTTGAATGCCCATGCGACGATCCTGTTCCATTTCCTCATCGTTGAGCAGGACCTCATCGAGACGTTTGGACGCATGAAGGAGCGCCGCGCCACCACCGGCGACGATGCCTTCGCCAAGCGCGTTGCGTGACGCGTTGAGTGCATCAATCACTCGGTCTTTCGATTCGCTAATCTCCAACGCGGAGCGGCCGCCAACGCGGATGACGGCGTACTTGTGTGTGAGTTTCGAGATGCGCTCGCGCATGCGCTCGCGGTCCTCCTCCAGCATCATCCGTTCGAGACGGCTCTGCAGAAAACGCACACGCGCCGTGGTATCCGCCTCCCCACGCAGTACCGTGCTGTCGATGGTCTGGGACATGCGCGCAGCAGAGCCGAGCAAGCAGATAGGGTCGTCCACGTAGAGAATCGACGCCATCTTCTCCACACTGCAGTGGCAGGAGAGCGCCACATCTTGCAGCTCCTCCTCTGACACCTCAGGCGTCCTCACCAGCCCACACTTGACGACGTTGTGGACGTGGTTGTGGCACACGGTCTGCACCACGCCTTCTGAGAACGAAGGGCCCACGAGCACGAGAGGCCGGTTTTGTGCCTTTGCGACCTCGAGAAGTCGCACGACATCCAAGACAGACTCCATCGGTTCTGCACTCACAAACACGAGCGGGTGCTCCAGCTCACACAGTAGCTTTTCCGAGTTTGTGACGAGAGAGCTTGACACGAAGCCGTGTTCAATACTCCATCCGTCATAGCGAGTCCACTGTGTGGTGCCGCTACTGCCATCCAGGACTGAAATGAACCCATCGACGCCGACTGACTGTACGGCACGGGCAATGAGCTCGCCCAGAGGGCGTTCGCCATTGGCACTGATAGTCGCCACGTTCTCGAGCATCTCCAAGCTGTCCACTGGTCGCGTCTGCTCGCGCAGGCTCTCCAGAATCACCTCCACCGCCGCGTCAATGCCGCGTTTCAGGTCCATCGGGTTCGCCCCGGTCGCGACACTCTTGTAGCCCTCTGCAAAGATGCTCCAGGCGAGAATGGTGGCGGTGGTCGTGCCATCGCCCGCCATGTCGTTCGTCTTGCCCGCCACCTGGCGAATCAATCGAGCTCCCACGTCTTCGAATTGGTCGTTGAACTCGATCGAACGCGCGACGGTCACACCATCCTTGGTGAGCTTCGGGTCGCCGTTGGGTTGACGAATCACCACGTTTCGCCCCTTTGGACCCAGCGTGACACCGACAGCCGTGGCAATACGCTCAATGCCGGACAGCATCAGACGCCGCGCATCACCGCCAAATTCAATTGACTTGGGGTGTGCGAAACGACGAGAAACGGTAAACATTGTCGTCTACGGTTTCGTAACGTTATGTAGAAGCGTCCTGCTGCCCTGTGTTGTAGCCTCGTCGCGAATTAGCTGGCAGAAGACCAAACAGTGTTCTAAACTAATGGTGTTGTTGTCACAGAGACACAGACCGGTTGTTTGAAAGCTGACGGAAATGCTAGAATGACCACGACACGCACTATTTGTTTCTGGTGAAAAGAAGAACAGAATGGGTATAGTCAGTTTTACGGGAACAAGCATGACCACGTCACGAGAAAAAAGAACAAAAGAGCCGATCGAAAGGAGAGAGAGCACAACGGATGTGAGTTGTTGGCGCAGGTGAGAACGTGGCGGTAACTGGTTCCCGACTTCACGTGCAGGTGGGGGGGGGGGGTCAACGAAATACATGAAAACGTATAGAGCTGAGAGCAAAATGTGAGGGGCAGAATGAGAGGCCCCATCACTGTCATCTGCACATGTAACGATTTCATAGGGTCAGTTGTGAAGCGCGAGGGCAACAAAAAGCCACATCAGTGCATGCGCCAACAAACATGATTTGAATGACAATGTGCATCTTCGATGTGTCTCGCTAGCCTCTATATCACAATTTGCTTTTGGATGTTTTTCAACTACTGCATCGAGTTCTGAGGTTCTCCGATTTACTGTCTTTGTGGGGGTGTATCTAGGACAGTTGTAAAAGAATTCCGTGGCAAGTAAATGTGGGCCGAAGGAGGGAGAGAGGATCACTGCCCAAACCGCCGCGGATGCAATGGGATCTATAGTCATCTATTGTATTCTTTTTTTTTCGTTCTTGTACTCATGGCGTGTCTGATGGGCTACATGGCCGTGGCAGTGAGGCCACGAGGAGGTACAGAAGCGTGTGCGCAGTCGTTATCAGCACGTCGCAATTTTCTGAAGAATGGCGCGTTGCTTCGCTAAATCCATCTGCAAACGTGATGTGGCACCGATTGTGGCGGGGTCCACGTGGGGAAAAGCTGCCGTGTCAGTCTCTCTCGTTGCGCGTGTTGCCACCAACTCTTTGCGGACACGCTGCTCCGAGCGGGCGGCGTCTTCGGCCCGTTTTTGCACCTCCAT
>JASANS010002344.1:0-60842 GCA_030849605.1 Wallacemonas sp. 195SL | reverse complement strand
CACGCGCTCACGCAAACAAGCACTAATCAAGCCACAAAACTAAAATAAATAAATAAATAAAAAGCAATAGCTATGCTTCTTTTTATGTTCTGCTTTTTTTCTGTTTGTTCTCTTGCTCTCTCTTGCTGTCTCGGCGTGGCTGACAATGTATATCTAGGGAGAAATGCCAAGTGGAGGGAGAGAAGAGAAAAAAAAAGGAAAAAAAAAAGAAAAAGAAAAAGGAAAAACAAGAGGGGACAACTATGTGGATAGAAGCTGGCGGAGAGAGACTACCCCCGTATTGTATGAAGCCACTGCATCGGAAACAAAGAAAAAGAGAGGGAGAGGGAGATAGATGAAACACGACCGAAATACGGGAAAACGTGGAAAGACGCGATTGCGAGAAAGAGCACTCCCAAGGAGGAACACTCCCAAGGACGAGCACAGACCAAAGGCATGAGAAACGGGCAACAAGAGATGGACTGTTCACCACGATTGGGTGACATGAAAAAAAAAAACAGTCACGACCATATAAAGGGAGTGACACAAACAGAAGTGCCATCCACATGGGGGAACAGAAACTTTCGGGACGAATACAATGTACGGTGGGGACGCTGTTGCTCAGAAGGAGTGAAGCGCGACGTGAGCTACTATGACTTCGAGATTCCCTCGATGCGGATGAATTTGGAATACGATTGACTTTTTTTTTGTTTAAATTCGCCTGTTCTTTCTTCCTAGATGCTCAAGAGTTGGAAGGGGGGTGGGGGCGAAAAGACGCACTAGGAAGCAAAGAGGCGGCGGAAGAGAGAACTCACACGGCAAGTGGATTAAACGCATGATTAGTTGACAGAAAAGAAGAAGAAGTAAGAGGGAGAGCATGGCGAAAATACGACGCTGCCCTGTGCTGCTCAAGAAATGTCGTTCAGCTCGTGAAGCATGAAAATGCGCGCTGAGCGACGGTGCTTTGGGCTGAGCTTCCGGATCGCCTTCTCATTACGAATGGTCTGAACCACCATGTTCTTGCGCTCGTTTTCCTGCTTGCGCTGCTTGTTGGCTTTGCGCGACTCCGCAGCACGACGCTGTTCGGCGTTGATGTCATCCTGGAGCTGCTTCGTAAGACCACGCACACGACGGAGTCGTTCCTTCTCCTCCATCTTTTTCTTCCACTTCTTGGAAGCCTCCTTCTTCGATTCTAATGCATCAAGAGAGGATTTGGGCTTACCCTTGACCTTGGGCAAGCGGCGCGATTCGAGTTTTCCCATGATGGCAACACTTTTTTTTCTTCTTCTGTGTGTATGTGAGTTGAGGTTATCGGGAGGCACTGCATGCGTGCAGATAGAGATGAAGGAGATTGGATTCGAGAAATGTGTACGTGGTGAGGAGAAGGATACGAACTAGCAAACCTTCACGCAGTCAAATACACACAAAGATATGCAGGTGCGTCACAACGCAGTAGAGGCGCGTGGCTCACGTCATTGTTTGGTGGTGCGCGCTTGGCTGTGTTTGTGTGTGTTTTTTTTTGTGCGTTTCTGTCATCGCCTTTTCCGATACTTCAACGCAGACGGCAAGCAGCAAAGGGGTATTGACTCATGTCTGGCGGTCATCGACCAAATCAGTGGAAAAAAAAACCCTGTCGAGAGTGGGCAAGGTAGTTTCTCGAATTTGTTTTATTATTGTTGCTATTGCTTTGTGTAAGGCTCTGATGAGACTGAGTTGCTTTGTTTCGTTTCCACACAGACGAAAAAAAAAAGAAAAAGGACCGGCACGAAGCAGGTCGTACGGCAAGCGAGGCGACGAGCAGCCACCCACCGCTCACAAAACCTACAGTTAAAATCCCACCAAATAACACAACCCAACTCACCTACATCGACCAAGACACTTCAGAATCACGCAGCCATTCGTTGCATGGACTCAACGCGACTGTTGCCTTCTTTTCCTTTTTTGTTTTCAGGATTTCATGATTACTCCTCTGGAGCCGCGGCCTCGGATGCCTTTTGGAGGTGGCGGCGCTGCTTGTTCATGGCTTCCACCTGCGTCATGTAGTTCTTGTAGTAGCGGCGGTAAACAAGCTGGATCTCTGGCTCCACGTTGTCCACGGCGTCGGACACGCGTTGTGGCATGGCCGTCAGCTTGACAATGGTGGGCTTGTTCGGCCTGTCAGGTGTTGCGTAGACGGCATCCAACAGATTGTAGATCTCCTCGTGGAGGTTGAGGAGTTTGCGCACGCTGGGCAGATTGCCGCCCATCAGTTCCTGGAGCTCTACCAAGGCTTCATCGACTTGCTGGGTGTGCTGCTGAAAGAGGTAACGTGTGGCGCGGTATGTGGACGCGTCGACGAGGCTGATCTTGTCACAGCCCGCACAGGCCGCCGCGACTCGGCTCTCATACGCTTCCAAAGCGGTCGTGCCGTTGTTCACAAAGTACTCGTGCAGGGCTTGAAGCGCCTGTTCATCCAGACCCAATTGCATGATGCTCACCTTGTACCGGTCCTTCTCTACACAGCGGCGAGCAAACTCGGGGAATGGGGGGAAGACGTTCACCACATCCTCGCGCATGTTGGGTGGTACCACACCGACTGAAATAAGCGTCTGCAGCGTGGCGCGGCGCGACTCGCGCCGTTCAACGTACTTGACATCTTCGGGAATACCAAAGAGTCGCAGAAAGCTCTCCACACGGCTCTTGTCAAAGCGAATACGCCACACCAGGCGGGGAAGTTTCTTGTTGTTCGTGAAGCGGTACCAAAAGATGAATGGGACACCAATGAGCACACCGAGCAATCCAAACAAGACTAAACCATCGTTTTCGCGGGACGTCAGAAAGCGCGGGAGCGCGACACCGACGCCGAACTCTTGCACATTTTTGGCTTCTTCCTCGTCAAATGCGTCACGGTCAACAAGCGCCTTGTAGGCACGGCGAACCTGGACGTAAATCTCACGGGCGGCCTCTGTCGTGTTGTGATCGGGATGATACCGCTTGGAGAGAGTGCGGTACGCACGCTTGATGTCCGTCAGTGAGGCGGAGGAGGAGATGCCGAGCACTTCGTGCGGGTTGAACGTCAGCGTAGCGTACATGGCCGATGAGAAGAGAAACACCCACAGAATAGGCACAAAAATGCGTGGGCGAATCGCAAACTTCAGAAACTTCGGCATCACACACCGCACAAAGAAGACCTTTTCCTTGATGCATACCTTGGCGCCAGCCACCACCACCTGAGGATCTTTTGCTAAGGATCGCAGCACACGTGGGATGTAGAACAGCGAGTCCGCAAGCTCATGCACTGGATTTTCCAGCAACGCCTGGTCTTTTTTCGGTGATCGGTAGTACACCAGAGCACGGCGCACCTTGGAGATAATCCACGGAATATAGAGCACAATGAGAGCCACTGACGTCACCGCAAAGGCGAATGAGATGAAGCTCTCATCACTGCCACCAACGCCGCCTTCTACCATTTTTTTTTTTTACAGTTACTTTTATCGATTTGGATTATTTACAAGACAGGCGTGTGTGTGCGCGTGTTTGGTCCGTCGGGAACGATTGAAGGCTCAACAGTGAGCTCGAAAACACAAAGCCGGAGGGGAATACTGAAAAAGAACAGAATAAGAAATGGGAGGGGAGATAGAACGAGGAGTGAGTGGGTTAGCTGAAGTAGCAGAGAGAGAGAGAAAGAAAGCAACAAGAGATGCAGAAATTGAGAGCCCACACGCCGAGACAGCACCCAGCACGCTCGGTAGTCGAAAGGGCAAAGATGCATGGCTTCAAACTGTATTTCAAAGACGAGCTTGATTGCGAATGAAACACGTGAGATGCACCACGACAAGTTGTACGTGCCGCCCACATTGTCACCCATATACATTACGTTCAACTGTGAATACACAGACATACTTTTATTTAGCTGTTCGTACGTATGTGATGAAGAAGCACTTTGGTGCGTGGACATGAGAGTGACAAGCCACTGAATCTCCAGCCCCCAACTAGACAGCCAACACGCACCTACAAGGTTGACAAGACCTGGTTTGTGTCGCACACGTGAGCGGAGAGACCGAGGTACCCGCGGTGAAGACTACAGAACCCAGCGACACAGCAGGACCAAAAATGTCATGAAGAACACACCGAGAGCGACCAAACGCAGTGTGCTCATCCCAGTTGACGGCGCTGCCTCAAAGGTGCCGTACGTCCCGCCAGAGACGTTGACATCACGATGGATGGCGACAGCAATATCATCTTCTATTTCGCGCCTTGTTTTGATCTCCACCGAGGCGGAGCTCATTCTGACGGGGTTAATGACAATTCAGTTGTGTGTGTGCGTGTGCGTATTTGCTCACATGCAGCGACTGCTTGTGCACAGTAAACTTAAGAGAAGAGGCAGGAAGAGAGAGACAGCAATGGAAAGTGAAGAGAATCCAGGCAAATTATCAAAAAAAAAAAAGGAACAATATGAAAGATGACATCAAATACACGAAAAAAAGCGCATGCTGATGACTGTACACTCCGAGAGAGCGCACTATACATATATACACATATTGTGATGCAGCGCTGGATTACACACACTGAATCCATTTCATTTGATATTGGTATAACTTGTGTTGCTGCTTTTATTTCTTTATTTGCTTGGTCAGATTGATTGATACTTGCAGCGCGATGACCGACCATGCACCACCACATATTCTCTCAAGCAGGAACCATGTGAAGTGATTCTGCACGCCAATAAGAAAAAAAGATACATGCTGCGAAAAAAGAATAAATCAATATGCAGATCATCGCGGCGTCGAAACGAGTCCTTGGGTCCTCTCATCGTCGTCATCTTCGTTGCTTGACGAGTCCGTCGCGTCTTCACCCGAGCTTGTCTCCGATGCCTGCTCCTCATCGGACGCACTGTCAGACGCCTCCTCGTGGTCGTTCTCTTCTTCACCGTACGCGGCATTGAACTGGGTAAACAGTGGGTGGTCCAGAAGATCTGTGATGGTGGGTCGCTTTGATGGCTCGGATTTCAAACACTGCAAGAGAAGGCTACGCCCACTCGCACTCACCGCCGTGACCAAGGGAGAGAGAAGGTCGGTATCTTCCACATCTGCGGTCTCGAATGTCTTGGTTGCAGGAAGCACCATTTGCAGCAACACGACAGCCACAGACCACACATCGGCGGCTGTGTCGTAGGGCTCGTTCCGGAGAATCTCCGGCGCGGCACAAAGGCGAGAGACAACACCAATGGGACTTGTGGGCGTGAAGAGAGAGATGGGCAGCAAGTGCCCAAGCAACACAACGCGCTCGGTCGCCTCGTTCCACAGCACCGTGCCAGCCGAGAGGTGGCTGTGCGCGATGCCAAACGCATGCAAGTGCGCCACTGCAAGACACACGTGATACAGGCAATGCGCGGCCGTGCGCTCGTCAACACCACGCGGAAGAAGCGTGTACGAGGAGCGCTCTCCAACGGTAGCACGGCACTGATTGGCGTCGGCTCGCAAAGAGAGAAACATTGGCGAGAAGGTGATGTCTGTAAACGGCACAAGATAAGGACAGTTTGCTATTGAGTCCGATGCAGCGCGAATAATGTCCAGTCGGGCATACACCTCCTGAACTCGCTCAGGTGCAATCATCTGTTTTCTAATTTTGATATCCCATGTCTCCTCCGAATCATGGGAGGAACTCGTGACAGCGCTACTGGGCATTTATTTTTTCTTTGCTCTGCCTTTTTGAATACTACTGACCAGAAATGCGATGTGCAGATGTCTGATGGCTGTTGCGGGTGACATAAAACAACAACACTAGATAACTAAGTTTTTTTCTTCCTCTTTGAGAACGCATGCGGCGCAACGGACGTGACAGAGAGAAAGGGATAGTGAGTGAAGAGTGCGCAGGACAAGAGGCGTGTCAGCTTGCGTGATGCCCCTTGTGAACCACACGTACTGTGGTGGCTACGCCCGGTATAGTTTGAATCGAAATCGTGCCCTTGAGGCGCTTGCCAAAACTGCACTTAACCATTGACAAACATACGGGGTCCGCCTGGCGCTCTCCGAAGGTACGAGAGCGATGACAATTAGAGTTACCTCACATAGGGGCGGAGGGAGAACGAGAGAGGAAGCTAGCGAAACGATGCGCTTTTGCTGTTTTTTTCTCCACTTTGGAATTGAACTGTGAACAGGGCAACGCGAACAACAAAGATCAAACATCAAAACAACCACAGAAAAGGTACTGAGGAGGCGCGCACACATGGGGAGCTTAATTCTTGAAGAAGACAATGGGCTCCCCAAGCGCTGTGGCCCCCGTGAAGGGCACATCGTGGGCAAAGTCTTGCGACACGTACTGTGAAGGCGGTGGGTGCTCGCGGTCGAGGTAGCCGAATGTCGCCAGAAAGGAGGCGACAAGAGACCCATTGAAGAGGTGAAACGAACTGTCCTCTTTGACGAATTGCAACATGTGCACCCGCATGACTTCCATATCGCGCAGGCGTTGCGTCTGTGCGCCAACAGCCTGCTGCGATTGCTTCTTTTCCACCATTTGCTTAATGCGTCGTCTCTGGGCGTTCATGCCGACGCAGAACTCGTAGTACTTGTGCTCCTGTGCGCCACGCATGCTCGCTCTGAACGCGTACCACGGTGTAGCCGGGATCTTGCAAACCTCCTCGAAGTAGAGGTCAGCGACGTGGGGTGAGGGCGGTGGAAAGCGATCGTCGCGCAACAGTTTTCTCACTGCCGCACCGCGGGGCACTCGCGTTTCCAAAAACGTGTCGAGGGGTTCCTCATGCGCACCGGTAAAGTCGCAGTAGATGATGTACGGCTTCCCGTCTGCCTTGACATTGATGACACCGACGTCGTCCCAGCTTGACTTCAAAAGCACCTTCGAAACCCAGCTGTATACAACGTGCTGCCACGTTGGCAGCGTGTACCATCGGTTGCAGATCGACACCACATCGCCAGTCGCAAAGTGAGAGGGAGGCACCGGCGTCACATCCCACGTCGCGCGGTAGTACAGGTCGCGGCCTTCGACAACAATAAGAAATGCCATTGGTATGGCTTGTGCGATGGCCTTTGTGTGAATGCGGCACCACACTCGCCACGGCATACGTGACCCAATTTCTGCCATGGTCAGCGAAACAAGACGGTCTGTCTCACTGAGCCTCGCGACTCCACAAGAGAAATAGAAAAGAAAAGCGGCGACAACAACAAGACGACTGATGCTGCAGCACGTCGCTGCAGGAGTGTGATGGGGACAGTTAACGGGAAACAAAAGCACACAAGAGAGCGAGAGAGAGAGATGATGAACGGGCAGTCGTGTGGAACATACAAGGAAGGGAGAGGGGCTTCCGCGAAGCGAGGGCTTCTGGGGAAAGGGGAAGAGGAATTGTCACGTGAGCCCTACAACACCTGGACAATCGTTCATGAAGACGTGAACGCCGGGTGCGGTGCTTTCACGAAGGGCCACTACGCGGTGGCTGTCGAGCAAACACAGTACGGTTTACGTCTCTGTTTATCATGGGGTGATCAAAGTAGAATCAATCTATGCGCCAGAGCGCGGAAGAGACAGAGAAGGGGAGAAGGAAAAAAAAGGAGGGGGGGGGGGTGTCTCCCACTGGAGTGCGGAAGAAAAGCAACAGACAATGGCGGTACACAGCAAATCAGAAAGACTAGATATTCGTGACGCACACCCGAAAAAAGACCTCGCTATTTGGCAGCACGACTGAGGCTCACCGTGGTTGACTTGCACGACTCTGTGTGGCGAGTCTGTGGAGTTCACTCGACATGGCGTGCACGACGGCTTCACACTCATCACGCTCTTTACGAATTCGCGCCAGCTCCTGTTCGTGCCGCGCCATGATACGCTCCCGTTCTTTCTCACGCAAACCCTGTAGCGTTTCGACACGGCTTTCCATCGTGTGCAGATTTCCACGGAGCGAAGACACCATTGATTCGAGCTCGGCAACCTTCTCGTGCATAACAGCTTGCGGACTAAGCGGCGAGAGAACCAGCTGCGAGCTCGGCGGTGCCCTCCGAGCCAGCGCGAGGGCTTCGTGGAGTTGTTGGTTTTCCACCCGTGCGTGCGCGAGTTGTTGCTGCAAGGCTCTCACCGTTTCCGGCTCCTTCTCGCCCATGTCAGCGGCTTCATCGCCCGCGCGATCGGGGGAGTGTGATGGGGGTGCGGGCACTGACCGATGCGGCGTCGCTCTTGACGAAGCCAGCGTGGTGGGCTGACGCTTTTCCTCACTGATCTGCATATGCGCAGAGATGAGCTTTTGCTGCAGGTGAATCACTTCCTGCTCCAGTAGTTTTTTCTCTTCAACAAGTGCGTCTACCACACTGTGCCGTTGATCCGTGTCCAACAGCTGAAGTTGGAGAGCATCACGCTCTCTTTCCAGTTTCCGCACGTAGGCAGTGGCTGCTGCTGCTGTGGTGCCATTGTCCGACTCGCTGCCACCGCTGCGGGGTGTTGGGCGCGACGGGACCGGTTGTTGTTGCTTGACATCTGCCCCGTAGTCATGACCCGATACCTCAGCGTTGTAGACGCCGTTGAGAGCCTCGCGAATGTGTGAAAGCGAGTCTAGCAGCTCACCTTGTCGTCTCAGTAGGAGCCCGCTAAGTACTACGGCACGCTCGAGCTGAATGGCATTCGCCGATACACGTGTCAACCCTTGCGGCGTGCCTCCTCCCGATGACAGAGCCTCGCGCGCGACGGACGATTGCCGCAGCACCTTGTAAACAAGTTCCTGCGTGGATCTTTGAAGACCGCGATCCTCAAGCAGACCCTCCAACGTGTTGTGGATCGCGTCGTGCCGCAGCATCGTGCCGATGGCTGAGTCAGTCGCACTGCGCTCGATAATGGCCTCCAGGAGGACGGGAATGAGTACATCGCTAAACACGGTCAAGTCAAAAGAGAGCAACTCCTGAAACGCGCGCTCAAGCCCGACTGAACCGGTGCTCACGGGCGGAACAATCAATGCCTGACGCGAGTGCGCCACAGCCTCGTCTCGCGTTCGTTCCGCGTGGACAACCTCATCGATGAGCTCGGCCAGATGGAATTCGCGTTGCTGCAGCTGCTGCTTAAGCGACTCAACATACGATTCGTTGGCTGAAGGCCTTGCTGTAACGGCGTTCATCGATGCTTCAGACCCCAGAAAACAACGCAATGGTTACGAGGAGGAAATAGGAGAGCACGCGGAACTGAAGCAGAAAAAAAAAAAGGGAGATGGCAAAAGAATATTCGCAAATGTGCAGGTAAAGCAAAAAAAAAAAAGCGCGTGACGGTAACGGGTACTCAAACCGTGATGAGAACCGAAACCAACGGCTTCCTTTTTTCTTTCTTCACGCAAAAATGGGCAGAAAGAACCATCAATTCACCAAAGACACACATGAGAAGGATGCAAAGGATAGGGAGATGGGGTGAATATGAGTGCTCAGACGCCCATGTCGTAACGCCAAGGCGTGCAGTGAGCCACAAATCTTCCTGTCATCGGATCAAGTGTAACACGTCCTTCGTCGGCAAAGCAGTGCCGTTCGAGGAGCGGAATCGGAAAACAGAGAAAGGGTCTCTGCAGTGCCTCAAGAATCCGCCGAGCCGTTTTTGGGCACATGGAGAAGTGGAAAAGAGAGAGAGAGAGGGGGATACTCTGTCAATCATCGGTCAACTCGTCGTGAGTGCAGCTTTTTTTTGTTTCTTATGTGTGAAGAGCAAACAAAAAAAAAACATCATGAAAACACACCGTTTTCTCTGCTTATTTTTTTAAATCGTTCGCCAGTGTGTTAACGTGCTGATGACACCACCAATGGTGCGCCAGCCTTGACCTCCTGCCCAACGTGAGCGACCAGCTCGCTCTTTTCAGGAATATCCATGACGAGTGCGACTGTGGAGCCCCAGTAGAAGGTGCCGACTCGTGACCCCACAGGCACAGATGGCAACGAGTGGTAAGGTGTATGAACCGCGTACTCGGGCGGGTCGAGAAAGTTCGTGCGAATACGCTGATCAAAGGCTAGCTTGATGCGTCCAGTCAGTGTGCTACCGACGAGTGCCATGGCGAAGGATGCAGCCGAGTCGTCTTGTGTCGGCCCATGCACGACAAGTCGCTCGTTCATCGTCAGGACAGATGGAATCCAATGAAAGCCAGCCGCATTGCCAGGTAGTAAGGTGCCAGGGACGTAGATGCTCTCTCGGCAGCGAAAGGTCGCGGGAGCGATGACGTGGTGGAAGTCATTCGTGCGAAGATGAATGACCACTGCTATCCGCTTTTTGCCCGCTGGCACATCAGGTAGACTGAAGCGAAAGAGGGACTGCATACCGTACCTCACGCCTTTGATCTGAAACAGGGTCGTGCTGGTCACGGCTGACTCAGTGGATAAGATTTCACCATCGCATGGACACACCACAAGTGCGCTTGCATCCACTGGACGTGCCTCCTGCGTCCAGTCACGCACGAAGAAGTCCTGCAGACAGGTGAACGCCTGCTGTTGCGATGCCGTCATGTCGATTCCGTAAAACCAGATGAGGCTCTCGATGAGTTTGCGATGCACCGCCTCGGGGAGAATACCAGGCTCTGTGAGGCGACCAAATGCACTTGAGACACGGTTGGAGGGCATCATGTAAAGCAAATCCGTCATGCCTGATGAGCACAGACAATGCGCCGAGTTTTCCTTGTAAAAGCGGGCCTCCAGCTTGGCTAGCTGATAGCTGCCCCACATGTAGAGCGCGCCGGCACCGAAAGCGCCGCCGATGATGTAGTGGTACACCCATCGCCTCGAGGGGTTTGCAAACTTCCGTGTCTTGTCATTCTTGTAGTACCACAGCAGCGGCGAGACACGCATGGGGGTACAAAATAAACGCAGATGTGCGTGAGCAGAGGTAAGATCACAAAGAACTCGAACGAAACACAAAAACACAGCACCTAATAAATGCGTAGAGAAAGCTGGCAGAAATGTGTGTGTGTGTGGAGGGGGGGGGGGGGGAACCACATTTTTGGAGAGCGAGATGAGGAGTTGGGGGCGAGAACGGTGAGTGGAATGAGCAGGAGAGAGTGAGAGATGAGCAGGCAGTGTGGCCCGTCATTCGCTGCCGCAGAGAGAGCTTGCGGTGATGAAAAGCCAGCAGAGGGAACTGAAAAGGGGGTCTGTTGAACGGCATCATTTCCACCTTCGAGGCAATATTCGTTTTGAAACAACCCGTTTTCCTATTTGACAATTGAGTGAATACGCAAACATGTGACTTGAACGCCTTTTCCCCCTTTTTTGTTCGTTTACGTGTTATATACGAAGGAGACACAAAACAAACCAATTAACACAAATACTGCTCAACAGGAGAACTGCCGCACCGTGCGTGTGTGCGTGAGTGTGTGTGTGTGTGTGTGTGTGTGAGGAGAGGGTGCCTGCCGAATCGTCAGAGACAAAGGCCTGGCGCGAGTTAGCCCCTTTGACCTGCACCTCCGCCGTGACTGCCACTGTTCCTACGGCTGCGCGTCTCACTGTCTCCCACAAAGGGGCTAAAGTCACTTTCATCGAAGGTCGCATTGGACGCTTTCCATCCGCTGGACGCAAACGCACTTCCTTTGCCAGGCGTCGCCTTGGTCCTCTCCGGGGTGGTGGAGCCTCCGTGGGTCGCCGTGGTGCCATGCGCGAATGACCCGAGAGAGGCTGCCGTGGCGGAGGGCCGCCGCGTCTCGGCGTGCCCGGGCTGCTGCCGGACGGGCACCTCGCGCATGAGAGGATTGCTGCCGGGCTGGTAGCGGCCGTGGTTGGCGAGCGCTTCAGGATCTGTCATTGGCGTCGCAGGACCGCGCTGCGCGGCTGACGACGGCAGTTTTGACGGACGTGCGTTGCGCGCTAGGGAAGGCTTGCCCACCGTGTCAGCGCGCTTGAATAGCTCCTGTGCGTTTTCGTCCGTTTCAGGGTTCAGAAGGTGACTCAGGTACGGAAACTGGAGTGACATGCGTGACTGGATCGCGTCTTCTGATCGCGCCGTGGACACAACGCGCACCTGCTCAAGAGTCGGGAAACCGCACCACTTCCGAAACTTAGGCGCACGCACGAGCAGCGGCTGCAACAGACCGGCAATACTCATACCAATAAAGTACAGGCTCACGCCGGATCGGAACGTTGCCGCCACGGGAAGAACGCAGAGACACCCCAATCGCGCGCCCCAGATGATGTTTGACATCCATCCCTTCTTCATCTCCTTCGTAATCGACAGCTCAAAGTTCATCAACGTGAGCACGCAAAATGTGGTGGGCAGAACAAAGAAAGGATCCGGCAGCGTCAGCGCGGTGCACCAGAAGAAGGAGCTCGTGCCGACATTCAAGAGCGGGTTTGTGCACAACGCGGAGACTTGATACAAACCAGTCAGTACAAAAGGCGTGCCTAAAAAGGGAGCCAGACACTTGGCGTTGGAGGTTTGGTACTTGCTAAACACGCGTCGTCGCTCCGACTTGAGGGCGGCAGCGGCCAGCTGCACATTCATGGACGATGCGTTCGCGTTGTAGTACACCTTGTTGAATGCTTCCTGAGGTGCCTGGAGCTCAGGGAGTGCCAACTGCATCCGTGCCGTCGCCCGCTCACCGAACAGCGAGAACGCCAGCGTGATCAGGCGCGTGGTGACACCAAAAAGCAAGATCACTGCCCATGCATCCACTCCGAGCGCAGATTGGGCCGCCGTGAATAGTTCTGTGAACCAATCGGAATCGGGTGCGACGGCCGCGTCTGCCGCACTGCCGCCCTCCACCGTGCCGAACCATTTGGTGTTCCAGACACGGTCGACAAAATCAACGTACGCGTGTTCTGAAACCTCCTCGGCCGCAGGGGCGACTGGCGATGAAGGGGACCCGGTCGTGGAGCTAAAACGTGCCTGTGTGGCACCCCACTGCGCGCCAAGAAGCGCCGTCGCACCGAAGCGGGCGGGATTCGCTGAAAGGATGACCCGAAGCATCGCTCTGGTGCGTTGAAAAGGCAATACAGGCGGAAGAGAGAGAGAGGGAGAGAGGAGTGAACGAAAAAGATGCGTGTGTTGAAGCGTAGGTGAACATGTGAGCAAAAGAATAATGATCCGGAATGCAAATGACTAAACAAAATGCATATCAACAAGTGTGAATGTGCACGCCACACTGTGTCACAGCACACCATCGTGTTGAGAATTCCTCTTTCTTTCATCGGCCTCGACAGTTCCTTCATGCCGTCATGCCAAGCTCACAGAACGGGATGAGACGGCTTTCATTGGAGAGTTACCTTTTGAATGCAAGGCGTAAGAGCAAACCTCAGTGTTTAGCGAGCGTACTTTCGAGTGGGAGAAGGCAAAGGGAGCAACAGCTTCGTGTAAATGAAGTGAGTCCATTCAAACAACAACAGTAGCAAAAAAAAAACATCACATGTTCGCACACTCAGGCAAACAAAGACAGAAAAGCAAAGAGTGTCATTGTCCACAAAAACCAGCAGCCGCATGATGTGTCATCAAGTTGCGTTTATTCAATGGTGACGGGTCTCAGCACACTGTCAAGGGTGCGCTGCAGACGGGCGGTTTTCATCTTCAAGAGACCCATTTCCATTGAGGGGTCGTCTGACATGAGGCACACCGTGTAGGTGTCGGCGACAGACATGATGCACATTTTGCGCTTGCCGAGGTCAAGAAGCACCTCCTCCAGAGCGTGTTCTTCAACTTTTAAATTCACCTTGTTCACAGCCAAGTCGCTGTGTGAGTAGGCCCGCCACACGTTGGTAATGGCCGCTACCGTGAAGGCCTCCAGCGACTCCCGTTCCCGCACCTCGTCGCCAAAAGCCGTCGACAGTGTCGTACCGGATGCATCGAGGAGGACCGCCATGAGCACACCCGCGCACACACTCTGCGTCACGGCCTCATTCAACCGCGTCGCGTCAAGCATCGCGTAAGAACAAACAACGACTACAACAACAATAAAGCACACTAAAAGACAGGCAGTGGGTAACCAAGAAACAAATGCGACAACAAACGAAAGAGGAAGGTGAGGGAGGCAAAGAGCGAATAGAAGATGCGGAGCCACAAACAGCTTGTGAACATGAGCAACACGTTTGATGCTGTTGTCGGGAAGGGGGGGGGGGGGGAGAGAGAGAGAGAGAGAAGGACCACAGAGAAGTGACAGAACACAAACACACACACGTGGCTGTGGAAAGTGCTGTGCGCAGATACCGCACCGAATGAGTTTTATTTGTTGTGCCTCACGAGGACAGTGCAACACGAAAGAGGAGGGGGAAAAAAAAAAGCAACGTCAGCAAGAAGCAGCAGTACAGTGTCAGGCCGTCGAGAACACTGGGGGTCCTACTGCATTGATACGATAAGATCTGTGACTTTATCACTGCTGCCTTGCAAGCGATGCTGTGGACACCAAAGCGTGTAGTCCTGCTGTGCCATGGCTGTACCGGCTTTAATGGCACATGGTAAGTGGTAGTGTCTCTCACACCCCGGCGCGGCACATTGGATAGCCGCGCCAGGTGCCTGGCAATGCTCGCACACCGCCCGTCGCGCTCGAGCGAGTGCTTCACCTAGATGACACAAAGACCCCTGAGTCACATCGTAGAAGACTTCTGGACACCACAACGCACAACCCGTGTGGCACGTGATACCATCTGAGCTCGTCCAATGCGGAGGAAGCGGTGACGCGCGCGGGTTGTCGAGCGTTGCCGCCCCGCAGTCCCATTTCATGCCACAGAACGCACACTGCAACAGAGAAACGTTGAGCGTGCGCACCTCTTCCGGCTTCTCTGTCTCACTCCCTGCCACGTCTAGACGACGTGCGACAGCTGGCGGTTCATCTTTGGGAGACGGCGACTGAGGAGAGTCACAACGCTCAGCCGGGCGCCGCGCTGCAGAGGCTTCATCGGGGCCTGTGAGGCTGACAGATGCGGGTGCGTCGGGTGTGCTCTGAAGGAATGCATCTCGCACAGGCGATGTCTCGTGTGATCTAGGGCGTTTATGTGTGTAGCCAGAGTGAGGCGTCACCATGTCCTCCACATCGGCGGAGGGCGTTTTGTCTCTGGGAGGTGTATATGAGAGAGAACTCTCGCTGCCCAGCGTCGCGATCGATGATGGCGATGCGGAGAGGGCTAGCGGTGAAAGCAGATCCACCTCGGCGAATTGACTAAATGGCAGCTGCGACAGGGCACCAAGGGGAGGCTCGAGTCGCGCCTCATCGTCTTGCGGCCCGCCGAGCAGAGCATCCTGTGAAATTTCCAGGTAGTCAAGGATCCGACTGCGGCGCGGAGGGATCGTAACGTACGTGACACCGCCAAATCGGACACGCTTCTTTGACGAACCCAACTCAGGTACCCCTTGGGATGGTGTGAAGCCGGGCATTGTGTATTAGAGCGTGCCACTGAATGTTTCTATGATGTATGTGCGTGTATGTGAGGAGGGGCGTGAAAAGGGTATCTTTTCCCCCTTTTATGATGTACAATAACAACACCGGCGGCGGCTCGCGGCTATTTTAAGAAACAGTAGAGGAAGGATCGATTGGAAGCGGAATAAAGTGCGGAGGTGAATAGGTTCACATTTTTTTTTTGCCGCGCGCGTGTGTGGAAATGGGATGTGATAAACAGGTTTTTTCCATCATCGTTCACTGCACGAATGGAAGGATGCGCAGTCTCTCTCTTTTCGTGTCGAAGACGAAGTGCATCGCTGCAGGTGCCTCCTGTGAGTCTGTTCACTAGCACTGTGGGGCAATGCGTCACTGTGTGATTTCGCATCGTACCTACTCATGTTCTATGCATACACACATATATATGTGTATATGCATACATAGACATGTGTATATATGTATTGTTTGTATTACTCTGCGACAATCCAACGCGCTACGACACGACGAAATGTGCAAAATGCACACGAACACACGAACAGTCCGCCACACTCACACGTGACAAAAACCCGCACACGCCTGTCTGTGTTCGCAATGACCTTCAGCACAGATGATTCCATCCACTCCTATCGAAAAAGTCAAGAGAGTGCGTGCCGCCAACGTGACAATTTGGCTTGTGTGAAACAACCAGAAAAAAAAACTAAAAAAGAGATTAGGAAAAGACACACCGTCTTAACAACTATTAGGAGCTTCACCGGTAAGTAGGCCTGCGTGTGTCTTATGACAAGCTGTGTCTCCTGGCCGTACTCAGCGGAGGTGCCGATACAGACGCCATTGGAAGGCGTAGGGAGAACACAAACAAAAGGAAGCGGTGTGTCCACACTACGGAGCCACACTGAGCGAGGAAGCAAAACCAAAGAGAACAAAAAGGGAAAATAATAACGGCCTTGGACGGGTGGGGATCGGTGCTGGAGACGACGGAGGAGCGGATTCTCTCTCTCTCTGTGTGTCAGCGCACGTCCAGCCACCCCTCGCTAGCATTGGCGCTTGACGACGTCGCTGACAATTGGCCACAGTCGTTGACGGTCACTGTTGCCCAGGTGCTTGAACCCCTGGATAGTACCCGCGCAGTGCTTGGAGCCACAAAGGCACACGAACGGCGTGTTCATGTCCCACTCGGTCGTGTTGTAGTTGAACGTCACCATGTCGCCCTGTGCAATGTCGCGGATAGTGACAAAGTCGAAAGTGCCGTCTTCCTCGTTGACCTGAACGGCCACGTTGGGGTCGCAGTGGTGTGCGATGCACTCCGCCGCATCACCAAAGAGGAGGTGGCGGTGAACGCCGACGCAGATGGTGTACATGGTGGGGAATGGGACGAGCAGGCCGGTGCAGTGAAACAGGCGTGTGCCGGAGGGGATGTTCTCGGTTGCGTATGCTGTTTGCCCCATATCGCCGTTCGGACGCACCTCGAGAAGTGCCTGCGTGCTTTGCACCACCCAGCCGTCACGCATCGCATGCGCTCTGACAGGCGGCTCACACAGGTACAGCTGGCGCTGCTTCTTCTCCTCGCTCAAGTAGCGGAATCCCTTGCAGTCTTCGGAGAAGGTGCGGGGAAAGAGTGCCACCATGTCGTACACAAAGAGGTTCATGTCCACGGTAAGTTTCTCGTCCGCGTCGAGGTTGCGCTTCGTAATGAGGCGCGACTCGACGAGAACACAGTTTGGCTCCGTGCTGTGTGCGACCGAGTACTGGCTGCCGACACCCAGACGGGTCGGCTGTACGTCCGCGTACACCAGCTCCAACACAACAGACTCCTTCGCCACGGCCTGCGCCGTCACGAGCTGGCCCTCAGCCTCCGCCTTGAGCGTGGGCGGCAGGTGCACGTCCGCACTTTCGCCGGCCAGCTCACGAATGGCAGGGGTGATGTGAAGCTCACGCGCACGCCGCTGCGACTGCGTCAAGTGTTTGAAGCCCTTGACCTCCATCACGCAGCACGGAGACTGGCACAGGCAGCGGAACGGCGCACTCATGTCCCACTCCGTGGTGTTGTAGTCGAACGCGATGAGGTCACCCTCGGCAATGTCACGGAGAGCTTCGCACTCGAGCGTGTTGTTGACAGGGTCGACGCAGATCTTCACATTGGGATCGCAACTGTGCGCCAGACATTGCGCACCATCTGCAAAAAGCAGGTGACGGCCAGGCGTGAGCATAATCGTGTAAACAGTCGGGAAGGGAATGCCAAGGCCCTTGACGTGGAAGAAGCGGGCTCCGGCGGCAATGGGGGCTGCGGCGAACGTGGCCTGACCCATGTTCCCGTTGGCCTTGACGTCAACCTGCGGGCATGAGCAAGGGACCCGGAAGCCGCGGCGGAGAGCCTGCTCGCGCACCGCCGCATCGGTGTAGATGAGACGCTCTGCCTGCACAGCGGCGTCTAAACCACCAAAACCACTCACGAGATGGCCTGCACCGTCACCGCCCTCCTCGGCCGAGGAGCAGTGACACGTGAAGCTTTGCGCCAGTGTGTAGGCAAGGCAAGACAAATCAATGGTGATTTCCGTCGATTTCACCACCGCGTTGAGCAGCACGACTTTGTGGTCGATGATGGCGGCTGTCGGATGACAGCTGTGACGCAAGCAAATACCGTCCACCGTGAGAGTGTTGTTGGAGACTGTGAGCTGGTTCGCGGTGAGCAGTGGGAGGCCTTCACGGAGGTGCTTGGCTGCGGTGACGTGCCCTTGGCTGTTCGTGTGCAGTTCAGAGGACGCAAGACGCTCCCAATTCGGAGACTGCTGAGCGAGGTTGCGAATGGCAGGTGTGGCCATTGACCACAACACCTGGCACTCGTGTGGGACGAGGTGCTTGAAACCGGCAATCTTGCCGTAGCAATGCGCACTCTGGCACACGCACTTGAAGGGGGAGTTCATGTCCCACTCCGTGCAGAGGTAGTTGAAGGAGATAACCTCCCCGGGTTGAATGTCGCGGAGCGCGAGGCAGTCGATCGTGCGTGACGCGGCATCCACAATCACACGTACATTTGGCTCACAGCTGTGCGCCAAGCACTGCGCACCGCCTGCAAAGAGCAGATGCTTGCCGGGCTCTAGCATGATTGTGTAGACGGTGGGAAAGGGGAGGACTAGCCCAGACACGGTGAAAAACCGGGTGCCGGCCTTGATGCTGGCGGCAGCAAACGTTGCCTGGCCCATGGCACCGTTGTCACGCACTTGGACGAGAGGACTGCAGCTCTTGTTGTGGTAGCCGTGGCGGATGGCCTCTGCGCGTACCTCGGGCAGACTGCAAAGGAGCAGCGCATCTTTCTCTTCCGTGCTCAGCGCGGAGAAGCCGGCGACGTGGCGGACGCAGGTCCACTCACCACACGTGCACGAGAATGGGATGTCCAGCTGGTAGACGAGATGGTTCACGTTCAGCGTCACACGTCCACCCACCGGCTCGGCCCGACACAGCACAAGGCGACCTTCGAGAAACACGCACGAAGGGTCGCACGAGTGGGGAATGCGGAGATCACCAATCTGCACAAAGCCGTTCGCGTCGACGGTGACGGAGGAGGAGGTTGTGGAGAGAAGAACCGTGCCGGACGGTGCGTCCGTGTTGAGGCAGAGCAAACCCGTCTCCTCAGCCAGCCCGACGAGGTCAGGGTTGAGTGTGACCAAGAGGCTGCCCGCACCTTGTTGCGTCTGCGCAAACATGGCCTGGACAGCCGTGGTGGCTGTGGCCCACAGGTGAAGCTGCTGCGGTCGCGCCAGGTGCTTGAAGCCTTCAATCTTGCCGTGGCACTTTGGCGTGGCACAGGCGCAGGTGAAGGGCTGGTCCATCTCCCACTCCGTGGTCAGATAGTTGAAGGAGATGACGGCGTCTGCCGCGATGTCCTCCGTGGCGAAACAGTCCAACGAGCCGTTCACTGGGTCGACGACGATGCGGGTGTTGGGTGCGCAGCTGTGCGCCAGGCAATGCGCACCGCCGGCGAAGAGCAGGTGCTTCCCTTCGCCGAGGTAGATGGTGTACACGGTGGGAAAAGGAATGACGAGACCGGTGACGTGGAAGACGCGGGTGTGACGCGGAATGGCTTGGCTCGCGTACGTCGCGAGACCCATCGTGCCACTCATGCGCACATCTGCGAAGGGACTCGAGGACGACACGCGGTGGTGGTTGCGAAGGGCGGCGGAGCGGGCCTCGTCCGAGGCAAAGCTCCACATGGCGTTGCGGTCTTCTTCTGTCAGCGTCTCAAAGCCTTGCACGCGCTGCTGGCAGTTCGTGGCGCCGCAGTCGCACTCAAAACTGGTCGGCAGCTTCCAGTGGAGCAGGCTGAGGTTGAAGGACAGGGCATCACCCGGGAGCAGAGGCTGCGCAGCCACCAGTCGGCCCTCGAGGAGCACAGTGTTGGCGTTGCAGGAGTGCGGGATGCGCACTTGATCCACCACAAGCGCCTTGCCCTCCACGTGCGGCATCGCCTTCTCCGTGCACATGAGCACCGTACCAGCGAGCACGTGGGATTGCGCGACGATGCGGCCAGATGAGGCCATTGCCAGACCACGGCACGCCGTGATGGCTTGCAGCGACGTGTTCTGAAGCAGTGGGGCACCGTACTTCTCTCGCACGGCAGCCGTGCATTGGGGGAGAAGATGCTCTTGTTGCTCCTTGTCGAGGTACTTGAAGCCCTTGATGAGACCATAGCAGCAGTACTTGTTGCATTGGCAGTGAAACACCTTGCTCACCTGCCATTCCGAGCACAGATAGTTGAAGGTCAGCTTTTCACCCTTCTCGATGGGTCGCAAGGCGATACCGCGAATCCGCTCACCATCGACTTCAAGGTGCATGTTGGGGAGGCAAGAGTGGTAAATGAACTCAGATCCACCCGTCAGGCGCAGATGGGCATCACCAGGAAGCTCGATTGTACTGCGCACAGGGAATGGCAGACGCACACCCGCCGATTCAAAGACCAAGCTGTTCATCTCGTGGTCCTTGGACGAAAACGCCATCAACTCCCCGGACTTGGTGCGCAGCACATCGATGCCGCCGTCCATGCCTCGCGGCACAAAACCATCGGCAATGGCAGCCTGGCGTACCCACTCATCTGCGAACACGTAACAGCTTTGCTTCTCCTCCTCGCAGAGGTAGCGGAAGCCGCTGACGACGGGGTTCTCAAAGTGGCACGCCTCCTCCTCCCTGAAGCGGAATTCGACCGGCGCGTGCTGCTTGCTGCGCGTCTCCATGTCGTAGAAGGCGAGATTGAAATTGAGCGCGATGGTATCACCCACGGCAAGCTCCGTCGTAGCGACCAAGAAGTGACTCAGAATCGTGACGTTTCCGAGCGCGCTGTGATGCACGACGCGGCCATCCGACAGACGAAGTTCATCCTCCACGACATGGAGTTCTTTGGGCAGAGGGCTCACAATGTCACCGGGCTTGAATGCTGTCACCGCCTTCATTTTTTTTTTTTTTTGGTTTCGAGTGTGGGGTGGGGGGTAAAGCGCAAGTTCGTTTCACGTGTGCTTGCACTGTGTGAGATTTGGGGTCCTGCGTGCACAATAAAAAAGATGATAACGCAGATACACACAAATAAATAACGTTAGTGCGAAGGGCGAAATAAAAATAATTATGTTCAGAGAAAACAGGAAGCTCACTTAAAAAAAAAAAGTGAGGGATAAATGTCGTCTGTTTGGGGTTTCTTTACTGAGATGTAGAACTAAACGTGTGAGATACAATACCTGCAGTAATCCTATTTTTTTTTTTCGTGTTGGGGTCTATTTGCTTCTAAAGTCAAAACGTATTTCTTTGGCTCCTTCTGCGTACGTGAAAGAAGAAATACAATGAGATAAAAAGCGCTTTATGGAATCAAATGTGGGTGTTTGTTAAGGACGCAAAATTGCTTATTCTTGTCGTTTGCTTGTTGGCTTTATTTTGTTTTCGTTTTCGCGACAAAGAGAGCACAAACACGTGTACAATTTTTTTTTATGAAGGGAAAGAGTTTTTTTTTTTTTAGAGTGCTCGAAAGCTGAAAGAGAAGTCTGAAGCATTCATGCGCCGGAAGCAGAGAGCGATAAAGTAATAGGGAGGAAGAAAGAAAGAGAGATGAGCTGTGAGGCGTCTTGCTGGAGAAAAATATGAGACGTTGAGACAGTGTAGTGCCGTGGTTCTGTTTCAGAGCGCCGCGACAGGACTATAGGAACCACACAAGACCGGGGAGTACTTTTCGACTTGCGATGGAGTTACGACGTGAACGGAAAGCACTGAATAAGCGTCAAGTTTCATCGCTTCACCAGGCTACTTTTTTTTCTTTTCTTTTCAAGATTCGTGGGCTGCTGGCGGCTGTACGGTACAAGCCTGACAGCAGCAGCAACCACAAACAGCAACAAACGATAGCAAAGACAAAATCTGAGACGACATCATGCCGTCACTGCGAACCACACAAGTGCTGGACCAGCTCAGCCCCTTCCTCACGGTGTGCTTTCACAACGGTCTCAATGGCCACAACGAGCTGCTTCGCCACCGCTTGATTCCGCACCGTCACATACACCTCGACGGCCTTCTCCACCACAGGCGGGTTGTAGCCAATGACAACCTGGAACGGCATCGTCGCGAGCGTGGCCGTTTCTACGTACACCACATCCATCGAAAAGAGCAGCGTAGCGGTGTGACAGGCCTCTGCACGTCCCCGTCCATTCGCCACGGTGGTTGGCGCCTTGAGCAAATACAGTGTTTCATTGTCAGACCACGCGAACCGCATGGGGGTTCCTGGCGACGCCACATGAACGCAAGTGGCGGACGCGTAGCATTCTCCGGCAAGCTCGCAGTGGAGACCGTGCGGTGGTGGGCATGGCGCTTGACCTGCCAGCTGTTCCTGCGCCGCAGTCGGCCACACAATGTCCGCTAACGCAAGCTGCTGCAATTGCGGTGCAGAAACATCCGTGTACGCAGAGTGAGACGCAAACGCATCCGCGGAGACCACCTTCTCGTGAAGCGTTGCGTGTGCGCCTTCCGGTGCGTCCATCTGGTGCACAGTGAAGGCACGCACGAGCAGCCACACACGACCACGCCATTCGGCGGCCTCATTCAGCGAAACAGGCAGGCGATCAAGGGCGGTTATCAGCGGCTCGACGGCCTCCCTCACGGCTACCCAGTGCGGACTGACCTCGACGGACGCGGCAAAGGAAGGGTGACGCAACGCAGGAATGAACCAAGCCGCGTCATGTCGAGACACCAGAGCGTCATCTTCCACCAGCTCCGCCAGCGACCGCCCCATTCGCGTTTCTTCCCTCTTCAATAAGAGGAAGACCTTTTCCCACGGCTTCGCGGCCGTACAAGGCGGCCCGAGCCAATTATGGACGTTCCCAGTCAGAACCGCGTTTCCAGCAGCGGTGACGAAGTCCTCGATGGCATCAGCGTCGTGATTCGTGGCACACAACGCAATGTCAGATTTACCCGCTGTCACGGTGAGTGCACGTAGGGATGCGTTACTCAGCGCAAGAAGAGAACGCCACACGTGTGCATACGTGTCCCGACCCCGCGATGACAAGGCGGCATCCATGTCTGGAAATGCGACAAGACGGTCCATGACGAGGCGCAGTTCCTGAATCACCAGTGCAACCGCTGTCACTCGACCCCGCTCTGGTTGCTGGAGAAGCGTGCACAACGCGGAAACCAGTGATGGGAGGACCCACGCATAACGTGCCCAGCCCAGATGCGCAACCCCAACAGTCGCAAGACAGTCCGTCACAAACGCCACGACGCGGGCCTCGATTGCGGCGGGGAGCAAGTCCACATCGGATGGAGGAGGCGCTGATGCCAGGCTGGCGTCAACATTGCGAATCGGTGTGGCAGCAGCAGTACCCTCACTTTTTTTCTCCGTGGCGGAAAGTTGTGCGCTAAACCCCAAGGGAGAGCGTTGCAGCACTGCATGGAGGAGACGCACGGCATTGCCGTACAAGTGAGGCTGAGGGGAGCGGAGCAGGCAGGCCAAGACACCGCCATCGCTATTGACGCCCTCGCTTGCGCATGTGAAGGTGTCAACGATAAGGTGGCACAGTGGGGTTCCTGCATCGCACGCCGCCAGCCATCGCGCCATGAAGGCAAGTATCGTTTCAACAGCGATGCCCGAGGGAAAAGCGAGACGCGCTTCCGTCGCGGCAGTCGTGTCTGGAGCCAGCGCCAGCGCCCGCGTCACGGCGCGCCGCATCGGCAGAACAAGTCGGTTGGCAACGAATACGACGGCAGCATCTGCCACCGGCTGAGGTGTCACTGCGAGCAAGTCGTTCACGTAGTACACATCGTCCAGCGCATCTTCCACATCGCCGTTCATCGTTCTCAAGTTGAAGGCTCGTGCTGCGGAACGCGGCGGAGGTTTCCCTGTCCAAGGAATGCTGTCACCAAGGCCCACCAGCTTGCGTTCAAGAAGATCTGCGACGCAGTCAAACACATCCGGCATGGTCTTGCACAGATATACGGAGAGGCTGTCTTCGCGGAGCTGCGCGATGGTAACGACAACTTGGCGTGCAGCAGCGCCGATGATGGCGTCTCGTGACATGAGAAGCTTGGTGGCCTTGTCGAACAGCGGGAACGACAGCGTTGAGCCGTCAAAGAAAAACTGCAGCGTCGCCGCATCCAGGCGAAGGGTGAGCGTTTTAAGAAACGACGTGTACACAGAGAGCAGTTCGTCATCATCCGTTTCCGTGTCCACTTGCATGGCGATGATGCGATTCAAATGATTGTTACTACACACCAAATAGATGGACGACAACCGTGATAAGTTTTGCAGCAAAATGGTGACGAATTCCACCGCATGCACCTTGGCTGCCACATCCGCCATGGCGTTCGTTGCGATCCGTTCGACCGTGGTCATGATGCCGCAGTCCAGGACACGATCACATGCCGCTTCGTCGTGCTTGTCGCACCAAACCAGTACCTCCGCCAAGTCACGCAGGCTGATTCCCAACCTCTCGGTTTCCACCGCCGTGGGAGATGGCAGCGCTTCTAGCTGCTGAATGTCATGACAGAGGGAGAGGGCGTTCGTGGCGGAGAATTTGATGCCCACAGTGGACATGGAAGCACGCTATAGGAGGCCGTTGCGATTCTCGAAACAAAAATACAAGAAGCGATCTAGCACGTGCAACTCCGTTGAGTTGACTCGATGTTACCACAACGATACCACCCAATAGAAACAATTATGTATACGTAGGAAAGCCAGAAATGATCAGATGTTTGAAAACAAGCAGACCAACACACACACACACATACACACAGATACAGGGACACACGTTCACAAGGAAACCAAGTTGCCCAACTGATGTGCGCCACTGCTAAGCGAAATAGAAAAAGGTTGGCAGAACACGTGTGTGAGTAAAGCAGAAGATTGTCTAGTTGTGGTTTTGCACAAGGCACTGCAGCGAATGGGATAGTTTCTCAAACGACAGTATCGCATTGGGAAAATCGTGACTACATGTGAGCCGATACACACCAGAGACAAAGTAGTGCAGATTGCAGACAGGGAGGGCCAAGGAGGAGCAGTGGCCGAGGTTCGCTGTTCTTCCCCTTTTTTGGTCTTTCGCGGTTGTTGCGAGTAGAGAGTCATCTTTCTCTTCCTCTCCCAGGTTCTTCTTCTTTTGTTGTTGTTGCGTTGTGAAACATCCATGCAAAGAATGTCCAACAATACAGGTTTCAACGCGCTTTTTTCCCACCGTGAACGGTATCTCTTCATCACGTTAGACTCTCAGCTATCAAGAACGTCCACGCTGGTGGCGGAGGCTGCCGATTCGTGCGTAGCTTGCCTACGCCGTTGCTCGAGCAGCTTCAACAGGAGCAGTGCGCGTTCGCGAAGGGTGCCACGCGAGCGGCGTGCGACCAGAACACTCTCGAGGCCAGCAAACACGATTTCCTCACAACCACTGCCAAAAATGTCAACAAACTGCACGTAATGCATTGGGGAAGGTGTGATTGTAAAACCGGCTACATAGAATCGCTTCTCCTGCATATCGTAAGGAACCGACACCAGAAGCTGTCCGTGTGTGCTGATGACCAGCTCCGGTGAGCCATTCACGTTTTCAAGTTGCGCAATGCGGAGCAACCCACGACTGAGAAGGTGGCCCGCACAGCTACCTGCCATGGCTTCTTCTGCTTCGTCGCTGGCAGACCGCGCACCCGCAACGGCGACACTCGCTGACACCGCAGCACTGCCGTTCTGCGACATAGAGGCGGCTGTGCCTTGCTTCGATGAGTGGTGTCCAAAGAAGTGCCGCAACGTGCTAATGTCAAGAAATTTGCGGGAGCTCGTTGTTGTGGGTGGGTTCGACATGGGCGCGGTGGATTGTGTCATGGAGACAGGCAGCGCCTCTACGAATGTCAGCATGTTCCTCTCGCGCTCTGCGAGGCGGATAAGCTGCGGCACATCACGCACAATCTCAGGGTACACAACGACCTTTTTGTTGATGCCGAGGAAGTACACCACGCGACCGACGCTGTCCAGCACCACCAGCGCCACATCGGGTGGCTCTGCTACCGGGCTGGCCGTGGCTTCAGGCACAGCCAGTCGCGATGGAAGAGCCCGCTGTTGGTACTGCGCCGCGCGGAGAAACTGATCGACAACGGCGGTGCCACTTCTGCGGGGCTCATCGTCAGCTTTTCGCAGGCGTTCGCACACGACGAAGGCGGCATCAGCGATGGGACCGGCGAGACGCCGAAGAAGCCGCGTGCCGTGTGTCGTCAACACGTAGATGCGGCCGTCAGTTGTGCCCGCCGCCGCTCGCATTCCCACCGTATCCGTTGTCAGCGCCGCCCCTTGTGGCATAACATCGAAACAGCAGACGACACGGTCCGGCACAAACAAGCGCAACCATTCGGGCAAGTCGGCCTCGCTCGCGCGCTCGATTCGAATCGTCGCGCGCGGCCCTAGTGCGTTGCCACCCGCTGCGCTTCCTCCTCGTGCCACGCTGGCGTTGATCCACTCTCCTCTCGCCGTCTGGCACACAAGCAGCGGCACTGACGCGACACCGCCGCCACTGCTGCCCGAGTCGCGGCACATTGGCACCTCAGAAAGAAATGAAAAGCCGCAGAGAGACCAGACGGAGAAGAATCCGTTCAATTTCGCCGTCGGTCCACTTGCCGTGCGGCACGGGTTCTCGCCCATGACTCGCTCAGCGCCGTTGCGTCCTGTTGTGGCGGAGTTACTGGTCCCATGTGCAGCCGCAGAGTGCGAGCCCATCTCCACACGATATCCTGAACAGAGAATTAAGTGTAGCGGGTTCCCGTGCGGAAGATCGCCACGGAGCCGCAGCTCTTCTGCGATATGGTGACTGTAAAACAGCCGGAGAACGCGCTGATCGTCATCCAAGGGGAGCGCATCGAGCGCTTGAAACAACACGACATGCGGTGATGAGGTCGCCGGGGACAGAGCAGCCTTGAGAGAGATAAGAAGCAACGTGATGTGATGACGGCCACGGTCATCAGCCCACGCCACGAACACAGCCATGGTATCGTCCGGCACCGCCGCGTCAAAGGAGACCGTTGATGGAGGAGGCGACGCGCTGGTGTCGTCTGCTGCGCTAGAGACAGCGGCTCCGTGATGAGCAGTGCCGTCTGGCTTCAAGAGCAGCGCCAGAAGCGCCACGATCTTAACGGTACTTTCATCACCACCTGCGTCGGCGGCACCCGTGCTGGCACCCGTCGCGGCTGCGGCGCCGTTGTTCTTATAGCGCTCCGCGCCACTTCCGCGGGTGCTGTTCATACGAGCAGAGCCCCCTGAAGGTGCTGTGCCTGGCACATGGTAGTGGCGAGGGGGTCGCCAAAGCGTGCGCGTCAGCAATCGCTCATCGCGTGTGCCGTGGCTTCTGTCAGGGCCAAGCAGATTGACTTCATCACTCGAGGCCATCACGCAAACGGAAAAGCTGTCCATCGCGTTTGGGTGGTACGCCACGGCAGCTGCACATCCCACACAAGCGATACCCGGTAGTTGTGTTTCTTCACCACACGCAGGAGGTAGGACAGTTCTCTCCATTGTAAACTACCACGACGGAATGCACAGCCAATTCACACAGTGAGCGCACGCACGCAGATAGGTAATACCCAAGAAGACACAATGCAGAAACAAGAGTAAAGGTGGAGGGAGAACGAAGAGAGCATGATCTGGGAGAAATGGGGTAAATGCGACCAGTCGGTGTGTGAACGCGATCACAAAAAGAGTACGCGTCGTCACAGATCGTCGACAAAGGATGAATGGACAACCCCCTGAAAAAAAAAAAAAAACACAGCACTGAATGCTGACAGACCTGCTTGCCACTTGCCGACGATACGCAGAGTGATACTTTCGATTCGTGATAAATGCACATAAACGCATGGACGCTCATTTCCGAGGAGGGCCAGGTTACCCACCCTCTTTTTTTTATTATTCGTGCCATTGTATTTTGTGTGTTTGGCTTGGTTTGTTTTTGTTGATTGCATGCTCTTGTAACGATCGCCAACTCAAACGGTGTGTCCCTCGTTCTCGTCTGGTCACAGATAAGAACAGCTGGCACCAAACCCGACTGAAATCGACCCGGTGACCACGCAGCCGCTGCCTCGCCATCTCGGCTACTCTCTTGACTACCGTAACCAAACGTGTGAGCACGTATGGAGTCTTACACAGAGCTGACTGAATCACATCAACGGAAAGTCTTTGATGCTGACGCGCAGGTCGTTGAATGTATCACTTACACTGCGGCGCATCCGATTAAGTGTAAAACAGGAAGAAGGAAGAAAAAGTAAAAAAGCGATAAACCAGGAGGAAAAATTTGAGAGTGAACAATAAAGGCGAAGGAGTAGGGGGAGGGGGCGACGGCATTGTAATTTTTTTTTTGAGCGGCTACACTAGACGCTATTCGGCGCGCGTTTGAAACGCACCCGTGAGGCAACTGAAGAACGTCACAATTGTAACAACACTGGAGCAATGATCTGCGCGGCAGCCAACATCGGGGTCGCATGACTAGCGAATCATGGCCTTTGCTTTAGATGCGGCCGTGTCGACGGCTTCTTCGACGTCCATCTTGGCGATACGCGCTGCCACCAAGGCGTCGAGCTCACGCTTCTCTTCAGGGCGGTAGCCGAGGTAGAACAGCACCTCCAGCCACACAAAGAAGACAGCCGAGTGAATCGCCTGGAGGGGGTCTTCAAGGAAGGCTGGCTTGCGATGCTCAAAGTACTTGTGAGCCACAATCTGCAAGGCCCACCCAATGAGGTGCAGCGCCACGCACAAGCCCATGAAGTGCGTGCTGAGGTACTGACCAACGGCGCGCATGCCAAAAATGGCTGGCGCGTAGAGGAGGCCCGCCACCGGCTCCATCGCGATGAAGGTTCCCGCATAGACCGCCGCCACCGCGTGCGACAGGTTAAAACGCGAGGAGATCGCGAGCTTGGAGCAGAAGCCAAGTGCCGTTGTGAAGATCACGGGCACCCAGACCACATGCACCAGCTGGTTGCGGCGTTCACTGTGGTAGGCACCATAGAAGACAAAGTTCTTTCTGAGGTCGAAGTAATTCTGAAAGTAGCTCAAGCCCATGGTGGAATAGGAGGAAGGAGAAACCACCACAACAAAAAAAAATGCAAGAAAAAGAGGTGATGCGGAGGTGCTGATGTGTATTGGGGGGCTAGTTTTGTGTATGACCAGTGACAAAAAGAGAGAGAGTGAGACGGCAAAGACACACACACACACACATAGGTATATGCATATATGCAGAGGAAAACATGGAGAGGAATATGAGCAGATGTGATTAACGAAGCGATGCGTTCACGAAAGCAAGTATCCGTTGAAGAAGGCGCATATTTTGTGATCGCTCAGCTTCAGAGATTGCCTGTCTCCATGCTGATATCAAGGCGTTCTCGTTCACGAAGATGACTCTCTTCCGTGAGCAGGTGGTACGACACAAGAGACGCATGTTGGAATATTCATGAGTGACGAGTATAACCCTCGCACCTTGTTGCCGTCCTCTTCGTCACTTTCCACAGTCGTGGAGAATGACTGTTTTCGAACCTAGACACCTTTTGTTAATATTGTCGGTCAAAGATGTTGCCAAACCCTAATCGATACGCACGTCACTTCAGACGGGGGAAAAAAAAAAGACGTGAAGCCAGCGTGCGAAAGATAAACTACTGTTTCTGCTCAATCAGCTCAACTAATGTGTATCCATTGTATCGCAGCGTCGCCTCGACACTTGCCTTGGCCATATTCTCCTTTCGCGCGTCCTGAGCCTTGGTGAACCTGTCGATTGCACCTTGAATGTTAGAGAGAGAGCGGTTCCACCACAGCTTCAACCTATACAACGTCTCCGTGTGCAGAACACTTGTCTGCTGCTTGATCAGATCCACTTGGCGATCCATCTCCTTGTCGTGCTGACGCATAACTTCCTGCAGCTCATCGTAGGTGCTGGGGGCGAGGAAATCAGGGAGAATCTTGTTGTGGTCCTTCGCGGCTTCGTCGTTTTGCTCGTGCAGTTTGTCGAGCTGCGCCTGCTCGTCCTCTACGGTTTCACTAATTGACTTGCTGAGGAGAAAGTAAATCACTCCGACTGTCACGGCACCAACGCCCATGGATACAGCAAACACTTGCATGCCACGGGGATTGATGAACGGCTTGGGCTCCACATAGGGGTGCAGCAGCTCAGGCGCTTCAGAGGCCGATGGCCGGAAGGACCTGGGCGGATCGATGATGACGTTGGGATACTCCTTAGGGGCGCTATCCTTGTCTGCACCCTCGCTAGTGCTGAGCGAGTCGGACACAGCAGGAGCCTTGGAGCCGGCGAGCAATGCACGTGTTCCGACGAGTCGGAATAATGGAGAGCAGCGCATCATTTTGTTTTTGTTGTTGTGTGTGCTTTAACGTGAACAGAATCCGTATCTGTTCGACTCAAACTTTTTTTTTCGGTGTTGCTGAACCAAATGCACTAGAAACAAATACAAAGAACAGGGAGACGACCTAACAAAATGAGAATGTATCACAGACAAAGCACCCGTCATGTTGAGAGGAATCGGACATATGCAAAGGCGAAGAGAAGGATAACAGAATGGCGAGTGGGATGCTGAACCTCTCACGCGCGCGCGCAGTTTGACCGTCGCGCTAGCATCTGCTGCAACACCAGGAGCGGGAGAGAATGCTCTCATAGAAAATGAGAGGGGTAGAAAGGTAAGCGGGCGCTCGTTTCTCTTTTTCGTTTACGGCGTGTGCTTTACTTTTATTTTTGTCGATCACACATAAATGAACGGTGCGGAGCCATGAAGGGCAAGACACGCAAGATTCACGAGAACACACAGCCATACTCTCACGAGTACACGCACAGAAAATAAAATGCAACAAAAAGCTGGCGGGCACGCATTGCCCTTTGGGCAAACAGGCGACATGGATGCGCTGATTACGTGTCCCACGGTTTGCGACACATTGGGCACATGACGTTTTCGTCTTTCAGACGCACCTTTTCGATACAGTGAATGTGAAATGTGTGCGTGCAGATGCCGGTGATAATGGGGCAATCATCACCAGGAATACGGCACTGAGGGCAACAGCCTTCAAACGGAGCGCGGCAGATGCCACACGTGTCATCACGCACGTCCCAACGCCATTGCGCCACGAGCTGGACTCCTTTGATGTGGACGTCCATGAAGAAAATCTATTGGTCAATCTAAACGTGAATCTGTCACTTGCGGACAGGTGGGGTGTGGAAAACAGAGAGAAAAAGAGAATAATAATAATAGAGAGAGAGAGAGATCAGCGAACACAGCAAGGCGCGTGGAAAGTGGAGCAATGACTGGAGAGTGCCAGTGTCGACAGGCAGATAACACGCAAAAGAAAAAACAAAACAGCCAAATCCGATGATGTCTTGCGGTTGCTGGTTTGTGCGATATTGGGCGTTCACACCGTGCTAATCGAAAGAAGGAAAGGCACCACCTTCCCTACATGCGACTCTCTCGCTCCCACTGAGTCTGCGAAGACCAACAGTCGTATGTCGTATCATTCACTGTCGAAAATACCGGTGCAGGTGAAAGAAAAGTGCTTGTGAACAGGTACACATATGCCCACAACGGAAGAAAGCAAATGTAAAAGAGAAAGAAAAGGAAGAAGAAAAGAGATATTGAGAGAAAAAAAAAGAGACGTGAATCTAGTGTAGACGGATACCAAAGAGAAAAGGATCTAAAAAAAAAGAGACGTGAATCTAAGAAAAACGACACAAACGAAGGGCGTACATATCAGACAATGTGAGGCTTTGAACGCGAGTGCACAGTCGAATGACACTCGTGTAATCTAATAGAGGCCATGCCAATATAGCAAGAGACTGGGAGCACCCGAAAAAAAAAAAAGACAAAAGGTACACGAAAGCCAGCGAATCATGACATGCTGCTGCGCTCGCGCGGCAACGACGGTGCAGGCATGCTGTCACGTTGCTCTCCAACACGGCGAACAATTTCGCTAATGCTGTCTTTCATAGCCCTAGCGTGGTGATCGGCGCGACGCTCGGAGGGCAGAACAGCACCAAACGTGGCACGTCCCGAGACAGCGGCGGTGGCCGTCACGGAGGCTGTCCTCGCTGTTGGTGAACCCGCAGTCGGGCTACCTGGGGAGGAGGATTGCCGCCGCCGCGTCAAGGAGGGTGGGGCGAGGATCGACGGTTGCGCGGGTGCGGCCGAGACTGCCTTGGAGGTCTGCAACACAGAAGGAACGGCAGTAGCCCCCTTGGTCTCGCTGCCTTCATGAGAAACAACAATAGCCGCACCAGACTGCTCCTGTGGCCAATCCAGCCCGTCAGCAGTGGATGGCGCGATGACACTGGGTATGCGGCGCGATGACGACGAATCGCGCCAGATTGAATCTACTTCGTCTTCCGAGAGCTCGGACCCGACATCGGCTCCGTCTCGTCGCGCGTTGAGGGCGGGGTCACTACTGCTGCGACTGTTTGCCTCCTCTCCGGGAAGAGGGGCTGTTGTGCGCCGCGAGGTGCGTCTAGAAGATGGCATGAGGACCGAGGACTGACTCTGGATCGGCGTCACTGGCTGCGTTTGTCGTGCGTGCATGGTGGATTGCACAGCTTGAACGCGAGAGGAGAGCTGCGGCGAGAGGACAATGTCGCGCAAGATCGAGTCAGGGTCGTCGCAGCGGTGAGCAGCATCGGGGTCGCGAACGGCCAGGTAGGTGATGCGCCGCGTGGGCCCACTGGGGCCGCTTGGCATACCTGCTGCACCACCTCGTTGACGTATTCTGGCGAGCTCGGTCATGCGGATGCTCTGCTCACGGTTTTCGCGCATCATCTCCGCTACAGTGATCGTGCTGGTCACCAGACTTTCGGACTCAATAACCCGATTTTTCAGGGAGAGGGCCAGGTGTGGCTCAATCTGCGATCGAATGCATGCCTCCGTGTCGGGCAGCACGCCGTCCGGCGTGAAGTAGCTCGGCTGGAAGCCACTCGTGTCCGGCACAGCAGGGGCCAGTTTCTGCTGGGTCTCCGCAGGGGGCATGGGAAGAAGCAAGGCAGAGAACAAATGAAGCGCTGCGAATGCAAGGAGGCACGCCACAAGGGCGAGCGAGACCTTTCGCGCCGTGGCGCTAGCCCACTCAACGTGGTAACGCGAGTCCGGGCACTGCGTGTAACGGGCTGTGCACAAAGCACGACTTTGCAGAGGGAGCCATTCACATTGTAGCAGTCTCGTCTCTTTGATGGCAAGCGACACACCATAGGCGGCGAACGCGCAGACAACCGCACACAAGAGGACATGTGCTGCGAAAGCCACGAAGGCAAAGCGGGGGTACTGACTTTTCACGACCACAGCGCGTGTCGAGAAGAACGCGACCAGCACGCACGCGAGCAGACCCACAAATGAGCACGCTGCGCACACAATGAGACAGTTGCCCAGCCCGGCGGGGTAGCCAAAGAGAGAGCGGCGTGCAAACGGTGCCGATTTGAATCCACTCAGCAGGAGCGACACACATGAATTCGTGGCGGCAGAGCCCTCGCGGAAGCATGTGTCAGTCGTTCCGTCCAGAACACACGTCCTGATGTGATGACTGGCGTAGGCCACGGCAGAGACGCCAAAGACAAAGCTCAGCAGGCCAAACAGCACGCCGAGCACAAGGCGTAGACGTGTCCTGGGAAGCCACGCGCTCACCGCTTTCGTCAAAATGGGTGCCACGCCGAAGTCGGTCGGGTTTACATTGGGATAAGTCATGTCCGCGAAGGGTATTGTGAAGGTCACAATGGCGGACGGGTCGGGGTGCTGCGAGTCACTCGTCGCCACAAACTGCGGCCGTAGAATGTCCTCGGCGTTGCGTGGCAGCCGCTGCGCGATGGGACCAACCATGTGCATTTCATCGTCTTTCTCTGTCTTGCCTCTCTTTTTATGCTTGTGCTTTTGACTGTGGTGGCTGGTGGGCGTCACCTCCTCTTCTGCTGCAGACAGCCGCTGCAGCTCCTCCAACATGTTGCCCCAGGCCTCTTCCTTGGCACGCACTTTTTCTGCCCGGTGTGCAAGAGTCGCCTTCTTAGCAACCGCCTTCTCCGCCTTGCGACGCTGCTCTGCATGTGCTTTTCGCTGCGCACGTCTCGCCAGCGCTGTTTGGTGAATCGATCGTGATAGCGTCAGCGGTGCCCACAGGCTAGCACTCGGGTCAAACTCCAGGACAGCGAGCACACGCTTGACCTCTCCACTTTTGTCACAGTTGCCTGGGACTGAGCGCAGGTTTGACGATGAGGGTGGCTCAGGACTGCTCGAAGCAATCGGGTTCGCCGTGACTGGCAAGGGATCATCTGTGGGTGAGGGGTCGTTCAAGCCATTCCGCGACAGGCAGGACTGACGCGTGCAATACGACGAGCACGATTGCCTGTCGCGAGACATCACAAGCACGTCGATGCCATAATCGTTGAGCCACCGAAAGACAACGGTCGCCGGCACACGTGCAAGCACATCTTCACTGTCCGTGAGGTCAGAGAAGAAGCGACCCATCAACGCGTCGGCAAGATCGTTGTACGGAAGCAGTGATTGCCACAGGGAGAAGCACACCGCGTACAGGAGTCGGTCGTACCGCAGCAGTGGCGCACAAAAGTCTTCGCAGGTGACAGGCACAACACACCTTGACTTCTTCAACGAGCGGCTGTATTTCAGCTTGTGAGTCGATAGGTGCCCAAGTGTTTCATAGGCACGGGAAATCTCTGGTTTCGGCTCGAGCCGCGGCAGCTGAGCAACCGGGATTTTGTCCAGAGAGACCTCGTAGTTCTCCATTTCCTGTGTCAGTGTGTAGTGCGCCGTGCATGCGATTTTCTTGAGTTCTGTCTTGCGGAAGTCATTTTGAACAATAAGCGGTGCCAGGCCGCGGAAAAAGCGTTCTGCCAGACCCTCCTTCTCCACAGGTTCGCGTGGCTGCGGTGCTGATGGCTGAAACGGCAGATTATTCGTGGACTGCGGTGGTGAGCCGAAGGGTGCTGAGGGCGGTGGTGCTTGCGACGATGCCGACGACGGCAGTGAAGATGCAGTAGATGTCTGTGCGAAGGGTGGTGACGGTGGTGGAGGCGGCATGCCCTGCGCGACACGAAGCTGTGGCTCTTCTTCTGGGGCTGTCAGACTGTCGGCCGGCCCGTGCGCAGAGTGCTCACTCGCTGCTGCGGAGGACTGTGCGGTGCTCATAGGAGAGACGACACCTACTTGAGGAGGTGATGGCCGTGCGCTGGGCTCCTCCTGCACCTCTGCGTACAACACGGTCGTGTCAGCAGGAGGCGGAGGGGACGATTGGCTTTCAGTGGTGATGTCCAGCATGGCTGTGGCTGCCGGCGCGGCGACCACTTCCTCCGGGGTCGGCAATGGGGTCTCGTCTTCAGTCTGCCCTGCCGCCAGAATTTCGAGAGGCGTGGGGTGATACCGGCGCTGTGCTCCATCACTGCTGATCACGGCCGTTACCGGTGTTGGCACGTCCAACGGGCCTTTGAGCGGACGCGCTGAGAACGGAGGGCTCGGCGTCTGCTGCGGCGGCTTTGGGGGAGCGCGCACAACCACGTGAGGCGGAGCGGGAATCAACACACGACCCGCATCCCCACTACCAGAGGCGGGTGCGCTAGGCACAGCGCAACGCTCACTCGTAGGCAACTCCGTGCCCTTCGACGGCACGGACGGGAATGCCATGCTGGGCGGCCTCTGCATACGCTCACCCGTGTAGGAGGCACTCGGGGGCCCGCCGTGGTAGCTGGGTGGTGTAGCCGTCGCGGTCGGCGAGGGCCGAGGGAATCGGGCTGTCTGTGAGAGCAGCTCAGGCAGCACGGCTGAGGCACTTTCAGTGTTCTGGACCGCAGGAGGCACACCGTCCGCGGCGACAACGGCGCCGGTGGCTGTGGTGGAAGCTGCGGCTGTGGATGGGGACACCGACGGCGGGAGCACTGGCATGGATGGGATCGGCGGACTCACGTTGGAACTCTCAGTGCTAGTCAAATGGCCTTGCGGCTCTGGCATGATTGGGGTCACAGTCCAGGCCGACGTTTGCCCGTCGTCCGCAGCCAGTCCACCACCACCGACGGAAGCCGTGAAGCTGTTCTGGCTGAGGTTGAGCTGAATCGGCACGAATTGCTGCTGACTGGCAAACGGCGACTGTGAAGGGCTCCGCGAGGCAGTGGAGTCGCTGTCTTGGCGCCTGTGCAGACCACCGGAACCGAGGGACGCCAACCGATACAAGTCGACTACACTGGTCGGGTTGGACGTGTCCGGCGGCACGACCGGGGCAACGTCACTATTTTGTCTCTCCTCCGCATCACTTCCCGAGAATTGATAGTCCACGCCATAACTCCAGGATGTCATGGCGCAGTGTGGTGGTGATCTCTCTCTCTCTCTTTTTTTTTTTTTGCTTTGCTTTGTTTTGTGTTGTTTGTCTTTGCGCGTTCGCTTCTATCGTGTGTGACTTCAGCACTAAAAAAGACGAGAGCAGCGATTTATTAAACACACACACACACACACACAAGGAGAAATGAAAGGCACAAGGTGAGCGTGGAAGCACAAGGAAAAATAGAGGTAGATATGCGGGGGGGGGGGGGGAGTGAGGGCACGCAACTATGGATAGCCAACGTTTAGATTGTATATCTCTCTTCAGCACCACACATTGCGCAATGTGCGACGTAAATAGGATTGAAAGCGCACGCACACAAACACACATTATCGAAGTACCGCTCCTCGCGTTTTACGGAAACCAACATCTGTCATTTTATTTTTGTTTGTTTGTTCGCTCAATGGCTACATCATCTGCGACTGTGACGTGTGAAAAACGCCACGTGAGACACAGGCGACTAAAGAACTAGCGCTATCCTTCCTTTTGCTTCTTCAAACTGGGGAAAGAAAGGAAGGGACATGAACATCAAGGACTGAGCACGTATCTATGAGCGGCACGTGCGGGGGCGGCGTAGACTCACACTGAATCGTTAATTGTCGCCATCACGCGGCTCGACAGAGTAGTCTGCCATTTCATTCATTTCCTCGGCGAGTTCGAGAAAACTCCCAAGATCCAGCGCACCTGCAATGTAGGCGGTGCAGAGATAACGTGTGCTCCCATGAGGTCCGTCGATCTCCTCCATGACTGCCTCTGCAATATCAGTCAGCGATGGCGCTGTCTGGTTCGACGTCTCCTCATGGGCTACGAATTGCGAGATAACGCCCTCAATAAGTGACCCGTATCGGCGATACAGCGCGAAGAGTTCAAGCGCGTGGGGCGAGTCTGTTTCAACACCACCATCCTCATGAATCGCAGTCTCCATCAGACGAGCAATACAGGCTTCCTCTTCACTGAAGAAAATGCCCACCAAATCTGTGTTGGCACCTTGACAGAAAAAGTCGTTGAGGCGTTCCAAGAGCGGAACCACTGCTAAGTCAGTCATCGTGGGTGTCCAGCAACGGTTAGCTACCAAATCAAGAACAACACCGACAAGGACACCGGTACGTTGTTTGTTTGTTTGTGTGTGTGTGCGTGTCTGTGAAAGGCAGGATCTATACAGTTGTGGGGAGAAGTAGTGAGAAGGGCAAGGGCATTCAATGCGCGGGATCGTGATGGGAAGTAGTTGCTGTCAGCAGAAGCAGTCACTGACAACAGATGAAGGTGCCACCCGCTCAGAAAGTGAAGACTCACTTCTCCAGATCATGGCAGTTCTACAGCGCGGCATGTGAGCCTACGCGGTGCGCTGGTAGAAGAAGAGAGCAAGAATGAGGGGAGAGGCCACGCCACAGTTGCATGACGCCTTTGTGTGCGCTGACACTCGAGAGATTCCATTTCTTTTCCAGATGCACGGACCAGTGAATGGTGCGTGCTGTGGTGGCAGCATACGGCAAAAGGGATTGCGCGTTCAGTGAATTAATGCGAAACAACAAAAAATCAATTTTCTTAGTATTTTCATCGCAACGCCTTGAGTCCCTTCTTGGACCGACTTCCCTCACAGTTTGTTGTGCCGATTCATGCGCTGCATTTGGCCTTTCCACGTCTGTTTACCGCGGCACAACTACGCTGTCCGGAAAAAGGGTCAAATCGGAAGAACAGCGTGCAATCCGTCAATATATTTCTCTGCTGTATTATGTTCAGATTTTGCTTTAGAACCCCAATGTTGGCTGAGCGCGGGCAGGGAGGGTTCATTTCAATATATATATATATATATTTTTGCTGTCTGAATAGTGTGTTAGGAACATCTGCCCACCCTCCGAAGGAGAGCTCTATTCGCCAAGATTCAGCGAAGAGCCGGACAGAGCGCGCGCTGAGGAAAACCTCTACGCATCCAGGTCCTTGAGGTCCGCAGCATCGTTGCCTTCTTCAGCTTCTTCGCCCTCGCCGTCTTCGTCATCGGAGTCGGGCATGTCTCCCATGTCTCCCATGTCTCCCATATCTCCCATGTCCATGCCGCCCATGCCGCCCATGCCGCCCATCATGGAGGCAAAATCCATGCCGCCCATACCGCCCATACCGCCCATGCCACCACCACCCATCATGGAGGACATGTCACCGTAGCCACCAAAGTTGTCGGCCATGGCTGGCTCCTCGACGTCGTCCTCGTCCTTCCAGAGGTTCCAATCGACCGAGAGCCATCCCTTTGTCTCCTTCGCGGGCTGATCCACCAGGCGCTCCCAGTAGCCGGTGTCGGCCTTGATGGCGCAGATCTGCACAGACACACCGAGCACCTTGAAGGACGACTCCTCAGGCTTAATAGCCTTGTAGAGTGTCAGCTCCTCTTTGAGGGGGTGAGGCTGAGAGTCGCGGGCGGTGATGCCGTTTCCGGAGATGGAGATGGACTTCTCTGCGAACTTTATCTCGACGTCAGTCGCGTTGCTGGCCTCGACGGTGATGAAGAGGCGGTCGTCGCGCTCGGCCCACTTGATCGGAATGTGAGTCATGATAAAATAGCAAAGGGAAGTGTCAATGCTTGTTGTTCGTACAGTAACACACGTAGGTGCGAGGGAATCGATGTGCTTTAATGGGGGGAAAAAGTGCGTTGAAATACCAAGTTGATGGTAGGAAACTACGGATTGTTGAGGAATGAGGGCGAAGCAGGACATCGGGAAAGAGGTGAGAACAATGAGACGAGTCACGTGCATGAGTGTGGTACAGGTGTGCGAGGAGATGAACCCAGTCACGCCACGACCATAACAATGAAGGACACAGAGGGACCACTTCACCGTGCCCAGTCTGCCTCTCTTGCAACGGAGCCAAGAGAGAAAGAGGCATCTTCGGCATGCCGACACGCCGCGCATGTACCGTGCTATGATGCCAGAGACTGACAAGATTCCAGGGGGAGGGGGGGGGGGGGGGAGGCTGAACAAGAGTGAGACAAGGTATAAGATTCGACGTCGCAAACAACTTGCCGCACGTCACCGTGTCACATCCTCAAGCCACTCCTGCCGCTGTCAGCAAGCCCAATGTGCGCAACAGCTGATAACTGTAGCGTGCTGCCACAAGCTGCTGCAGTACATGATACGTCTTGTCACTATTGCGTTGTGGTCAGACAGGATTATCAACAAAACAACTTTCGCACACTCACTCAAACCAACAACAAATAACAACAAAAATGATTCCCTTGTGGCGGATTCCAATTCACTTAGCCAAGCTGCACCGCAGCCCTGTGACTGCAACACCCACACACACATGCGCACAACGAAACCAATTCGCTCCATCAGGAGAGCCCAAGTAGCCCAAACAGATGACCACGGAGGAACACAATAAAAGCCAAACACCCGCCTCGCTGCAGCTTTTACTGATACACGCAAGTCGCACCTGGTGTGCCATGGTTACCTGCTTTGACTGAGATTTGTTTATTTCCTTCCCGTCTTCGATGTGGTGGGTCATTCCGGGCCTATTCGGTGGGAGCCTCACGGATGTACAAGATATTGTTGTTACGGAGAAGAAGGTCACCCAGCTCCGTGGGCTCCTTCGCTGCCTGCTCAATACAGTCCTTCAACAGAAGATTCATGTACGGGTCGCAGCTCACAAGGATACCAGTGTACACCGGACCCCACTTGCTCTTGATATTGACTTTGCGTCCAACCAGAGACGTTAGAAAGGAAGCAGGGAAATTAGCTTCCATTGTGCCAAAAAAAAAAAAAAAGTGTTAGAAGCTTCAGTGAATAAGTACAAGTAGAGCAGTTGAGGCTCACGAAAGGCAATGTACGTGATATCAACTGACGATTCTTTGTTGTTGTTGTGTACGTGCGTAATTGTGCAGCATTTGAAATACCATCGTTGCGTACACCGAGAACGGGAAAGGAAGAGAGAAAGAAATGTGTGTGTGTGTGGTGGGAGGGGGGGGGGGGGGGCGGGACGAGATGAGCCGTGCTGTTGTTAGGTGACATTGGTGGCGGTCTGCTACAAAGTAACGCAGTGTCCATACGGCGAGGGGAGCGCAGCCGCAACAGCGCAGCATGAACTGAGGGCAGACCAATACGACGCAGTCACGCTTGTCTATCTGAGAACACACAATCAGGGGGGGGGGGGGGCGGAGAGACAGCGAGGCTGCTGCGTATCGGCACACGTGGAGGCTTTCGGTCTCTGTGTGTCATACTCACAGCTCTTTGCGTGGAGTGAGTGTGCCGCGTGCGATCAGAACGACAAGACACAAAAAGCAAGGGGTGATAGTGCGTATTTGCACTAGCAATACTTTGTGGCATTTTAGTGATGTATACAGATGAGAAGCAATCGGTTCAAAAAGTCAAGAGTATCTGTACTGTATGAACTTCCTTGTGTGATCAGCGTATACAGTGCCCGTCAACGAGGCGCCGAGATTCAGAGAGCGTTTTGAACACAATGCACAGAAGAAAACCAGAGAGAAACAGTCGATGAATTGAGTCGATTAGCTAATACATTTGAATGAAAACAAGGCGAAAAGAAAAAAAAAAGAGACAGAAATGCCATGCGGCACAGTAAAAACAAAATCAAGACGAACAACAGAGCACGTTAAGTACACGCAATATGGAGCCCACATAATGGACTCGGTGATCCTCACATCGTATTACACGCTGTGCAGAAAACAGTGTACGCCTTTCTGATCACATACAGTCCGCCCACGAATACGTGTGCACTTGTACTGGTCAGATGTGCCAGTTTGAACAGGGTAAAATATTTAAAAATGGAAAGGAAAGAGAAAGTCAGTGATTTTGCCAAGAACTTTTCGTTTCGTATGAAGAATGATGGCTTCTTGAAAACGGGGCGAGAAAAGAAGGCAGAAACAGGGCTGCGGAAAAGCCAGGTGGTGGAGGGAACCGCAAGAGAGCGAACAAACAAGAACTTGCAGAAGGTGAAAGTCTGCGGCGCGTGTTGATCAGAAATGAAGCAATAAAAAGTGGTGTGGGTAACAGCAACAATTGTCCTAAGAATGGGAAAGCCACGTCGTGACAATCATAATATAGATGTTGAGCGAAGACACAGTTAAAAAAAAAAAAGAAAAAAAGCGAAAAACAAAAAAAAGAGAGAGCTTCAACATGAAAGAAAACGACCACAGACGAATATAAGGCAGCACTCACGTATAGCAACCAAAGCCACGCTCAGTCTGACGGGCAGAGCAGCGGAAGTGACGATGGCATGCAGCCACGAACTAATTAATAAATGTTGAATATTTAAGAAGAAGATACAGAAAGAAGAGGTGAAACTGACGCCACCAACATCTCATTAGCGCGCCGCCTCGAGTGGAATGACCATATTCGAGAAGAAAGAAAGAAAAGAAAAAAAAAAAAGACCATGCCATAATCAAGTAGCTACACCGAGCACGAGTCAGTCAAAAATCAGCCACACCAGCACCAGCAAAAAAAAAAAAAAGACTGAGTCTTGAACAAAGGGGAACAGAAAAAAAAAAAAAGACATGGAAACACTATGGTGTAAGAAAACCACTACTTAACAAGTACAATACAGACTTGTTGCTACAGGAACTGAAAGGTTCTGTGGGCACTCGTTGGAGTGTCAGATGGCTGAAGATATTAAGAACTATAATTCGTCCGGCGTGGTTATGTGACTAACGGACGATTAAAAGACAGAAAATGCAAGAAGCACACACTCACACACACAATCACAAACAAAGACGAACACGCCTGACGTGGAGGGGGGGGGGGGGAACATCAACGCAAAGAGAGAGAGAAAAAAAAAGTCAGGAACTGGAAAGACGATTGCTTCATGCATTCTGCCAGCTCAGAGAAAGGAAGTGTGCTGAATTGAGAAACAGCGTCTGAGCAAAAAAAAAAAAAAAAAGTATCAACGCAAGGGATTGCTTGCACATACCGAATCACTTCTCGGCAAATCACAGTCCTATAGAAATGAAGAGCAAGAAAGAAAGGGGGAAAAAGAAAAAGACATGTCGTGACTTAGTCACTGGATCAATAGGAAAAAGAAAGCACACGCGGGAAAAAGAGGGAACAAAGCGTTAGCACAGTACCAACGAAAAATCTGAAACGCCGAACGTGTTGGAGCAGCCAACCCACGGTCATGAGATTGACTCGGGGCCAACCGTACACACAGGTTGTGGCCTTGAAATTTGCGCTTGCTCGCACGCTGATGTAAAAATTCATGGGACTCGAAGGAAACTGCAGCTGAAATGTGAAAGGCTCAATATACGGCGGAGACTAGCGTGATGGCGGCGCATTACTCTTTTTTTTTTTTTTTGCCTCCGTCATCGAGAAAAAAAAAAAAGCACCGGAACGACAGCCATAGGAGTGTTCCTAATGAAGCAGTGACAACATGTGCATCCGCCTCTGCTTTACGCAGGGCGGTAGTTATTATGGGTTATAAAAACCACCGTATGTTGTTTGGAATCTGCACACACGTGATCCACGCAAATGGTCGGAAAATAAAAACGGAAAGAGAAAAAAAAGAGAAAAGAAAAGAGAAAAAAAAAGAGAAAAGAAAAGAGAAAAGAAAACAAGTACAAAAAAAAAACAGGTGCTAAGTGAACCTATACACGACGGGTGTGAGCAATAACCGAGAGACAGAGCTACAGTAAGTGAGCTGGAGCGAAAAGAAAGCGATAAATAAAAAAGAAACAATCTCTGGAATACGAAGAGCTCGACAGGGGACAATGCAGGAACGAATCCTGTGGTACCGCCTATAGAAAATACTTTCTCCAACTCGAGACTGAGCGCAACCACTTCCACATTGTGTTTGACAGCAAATAGAGTGGTCAACGAGAGAGAGAGAGAGACGGCCATGTGGGGCTTTTTTACCCATGCCCATCAGTTGTTTTTGTGCGAAGGGCATAAACCTCGTTTACCATGAGATCGAATTGCCTGAACCACCTCGCTGTTCACACGAGGTGAGAAAAAAAAAACGGCAGGGGTCAGACAACGTCGGGAGGTGCGCACCGCGGCAGCGTGGAAGGGCGTCCACGTTGGTCACGTAGGGGCCCCCTACACACTGCAATCACTGGGCTCTTTTCCTCCGTCCTCTCGTCAAGTGTTCTTCTGAGTGAGGCAGCCGCACTCATCACATCGACGTCTCGCCATCCAGAACGTGCGAGAAGCGGCAGTTGCGCCGATTGCACCGCCCAGCAAGGAAGTGACGGCAAACGGCGTTCTTTTGCACGCGTGGTGCGTGCTGAAACGACGTGGCCGCGGCGTATGAAATCTGTGAGGGCAGCTGCTGACCTTGCGTGTTGACGGTGGCGGGCATGTATGATATCTGGGTCGGCTGCGTCTGGTTCGTGAACGATGGGGTGAGTGGCGGCGTGGCCTGTTGCTGATGCTGCATATCCATAATTCTCACTGGCATCGGTGAGGGAACGTAATAGGACTGCGGCATGTTGCTTGACTCGATCGCACCCCACCCGCTTGTGGAACCGTTTGCGCTGTAGTACACGCCGTACACACAAGAGGAGGGGTTCTGCACTGAGGACAGCTGGCCCGAGCCATTGTTCGGGTCGACGGCCAGGCGCGCCATGTTGTCGGGAAGGATGCACACAAGACCGCCATTGACGTGCTGGGCAGTCGTCATGGGCGGGGCGTTGAAAGACTGAGGCTTGCTGGTCCATATTTGCTGCGGCTGAGCCATGATCTGCTGGGGGTAGGTGAGGATGGGCATGCTCGTGTACCCATAAGGGGCCCCGACCGTTTGGGTCATAGGGATAGAGACCACCGTCGCCTGAGAGTACGGGTTGGATTTCTGCACAGAGTTCATGCTGATTAGTATATTCTCGCTAGATCACTCGATCAATGGAATATTAATTAAAAAAGGAAAAAAAAAAAGAGAATGAAAAGAGAAACAATTAGCTAATGTGTTCACCCTGTATCTGCGTGAGATGAAGAGATCAGCGTGAGTTCTGAAAACTGACGCACTATGCTCGTGTTCGTATTGTGTGTGTGTGTGTGCGTGCCGTCTGCACGATTTTGACGCTGCAGAGACAACAAATAGAGAAAGAAAACGATGAAAAGAACGCAATCGACAATAAAACTCAAACTAAATTGAGTTACCGGAAAGAAAGAAAAAAGACAGAGGACTGAATCAACAGGACTGTAAACCACTTGTCGTATTATTTAGACTGGTGCCGATCAGATATCTCTCTGTATTGTACAGAAGGACTTACGTCGGGATGGTTGTGGGAGCCTTGACAGCAATAACAGAAAAACAAAAGTTGTGTTTGAGAAAAAATGTGTGAAAACAGACAGAAGAAAACACTACCTACCCAAGAAAGAAAGAAAAAAAGACGTTGCACGAAGAGGAGTAAAGACAGGCAGTATAACGCCAAAAACTCTGCAGACAAGTGACAACGGAAAACAAAAGAGGGAAAAAAGTGAGAGGAAAAAGTAAAAGCGATCAAAGTAAAACAAAAAAAAAACAAGAAGAAAACAGAAAAGGCAGACTTTACTACAGGAACTCAGGTGAACGCAAGAGAGGAAATGCGTTCTAATCGTTGTGGTTTCAGTGGTCTATATAGGGATACAGATCTCACGCGCGGCGCGGCTCACTGAGTCGAGTTTCGCGGGTGTAGAAGAGGGCGAGAAACAGATATGCTCGAGTTGAAGACAGAACGTTAATTACAATGCGTACCTAACGAGGAGTACGTTTTTTTTCCAACTGTAGAACTCCTTCACACTGGAATTTAGAGGAAAATAAAAAAAAACACAGAAAATTTTTGCTTGAAGAAGAGGAAAAAAAACACGAAGAAATTAAGGGGAAAAGCAAGCTCTAGGCGCTATTGAACGGATGGGCGACTTGCAGAACTGGAAAGAACGAGAAGAGATACACGACGTTATAGTTAGTGCAAGAAACCAATGGAAGCGTGAGGTTCTGAAAATGAGCGAAGAGAAAAACTGGGCTGCATGACAGTGTGGTCACATGAGGAAAACAACGCAGGCAACAGGGGTAGGGGGTAGGGGGTTGGGGTTGGGAGTGGGAGTGGATAGCGGCGTTCTATGTTTTTTTAAAAAAGAATCCCAGTTGCGAGTGTCACTTTTCATCATTCGCGACACGGCTCGATTCGGAGCTCAATGTGAGTAGTGCACATTTTGCCGATGGAAAGAACGTTCGTGTATGCGTAAGCAAGGAGGAGGAGAAGGGGGGGGGGGGGCATCAAATAGTGTTGACGAAGTTGTGGATCACAAAACAAGCGCATGTAGACGAACGCAAGTAACCCAAGGGTATACACAGATGAAAAAAAAAAAAAAAAGAGCAACTACTTGCGAATTTATGCAATGGCATCACGCTGCTGCAGCGTTTCTGTGCGCTTCATTAGTAGTTTGGAATGAACGAGGCGCTCACGCAGTTCACACGACAACCGATTTTCATGTCGAACATGTATCAGCAGATTCGTCGATTCGTCGTGGAGTTCAGCCAGCTGCGCTTCGATGCGTGCATCAGCGTAGGGGGCAATTGCGGCTCCGTTGTACAGAGGTCCGCTAGATGCTACCCGTTCAACCGCACGCCGATGGACCTCTTTCCGACGCGTTGACTGCCGTAGCTGGTCCGCCAGTCGTTGGGCAAGCTTATCTTCATCGAGAAAGACACCAGAGGCATGACGACGTGACGTGTGGGGGGCGTCAAAGTCAGTGCTCACAGGGGCCTTCCGAGCCATGCGTGTGTAGAAACACGCTGGGTATTGGCCAGTTTCAGCCTCTTCCTCTTCTCTATCCGGTTCTGTGTTGGCTGTACTAGCGTCAGCAGAGCATGAGCTCGGAGCTGAAAGACTCTGCCAATAGGCATCCATCGTACTCGGCTCTTGACTGAGACGACGCGAGTTTGCTGCGAATGGGCGGCGGTCGTACGCACTTGATAGAGCATCGCCACAGGACCGTTTCCCACCGGCATGACCGCCTGGCACCATCAGTTGTGCACGCAGATGCTCGCAGAAGAGGAAGTACTTCTCGTCTGCTGTTAGCGCATCTGTTTCACAAAGGCGTCCGGATAAAAGGAGGTTTCTATATGTTTTCATTTCTTTCATGTCTATGAGGGTATCGTAGAGAGCGCCACAGGGTACTCAAAGCAGCGCTGTTTTACCACAGTCAGAAAGAGAGAGAGAGAGGGAGATGGCAAGAGGAGTAGCGTGCGGGATGGTGGATGCGCACTCAGAGAGACGCCATCCGCGTGTGGTGCCGTCCAAGACAATAGCATCACCCAAGAACAGAAAAAGGTTGTCAAGCATCGAAGGGTGGATGGGGAGAGAAGATGAACGCGTGTGAGTGACGCGCACGACAGAGAGAGAAAGAAAGTGCGTGTCTGTGTGGTTATCTTCATACCACGCTGTGCACGATATACGAACTAGTGTTCTCGCTCTTGTACAAGCAGCCGAAGTGACAAAAGGCAGTTACCATGGCGTTGGCTAGCTCCTCCTGACGTTGAGCCGCAACCGGGTCCTCGGCTGAAATAGTCCCCTCTTTTTTTTTTTTTAATTTCAGTTTTTTTTTTTTGCCATTCAACTATCACTTTGCTACCAGTTTAGAATGTTAGAAACGTTATACCCACAAAACAAAAACAGGAAGAAGAAGAAAGGAAAGATAAAACCTACGTCTGCCTGCACCGCGGCAGGACATATCCTCGAGTATTGCCGTTGAGACGCTCTTAACGGAACGAGGCAAGGCAAAACAGCTCACAGCCGTCACACAGCCGTGACAGTCAGACACCACTCAAAACGAAGAAGATCAGATGCGAGAGAAAAATCGCTGACGACAATAACGTCGTCAGCGCTGGTGTGCATGTGCATTCAGTTGACTGTTCTTTGCCGCACACCTCGTCGCAGAACGGTGCTCAAGTGTTAACGCGGAGCGAAAACACAAAACAGTTACAAGAGGTTGGAAAAAAAAGACTAGATAGTGGAATGAATCAAAACAAAAAAGAATCTGAGCGTGTTTTAGAGAAAGAGACAAGAATAGTACGCCTTCGTGAACCTCCGCACACGACGGGGTCAAAGAAACGAGCCCAGAGCGGGCATTGGTAAGGAATTGGTGTGTACTTCCGATTGCATCTTGCTTTTTTTTTCCGCGTGAATCAGATCCACACGCACATTAAAAAAAAAAAAGAGATTTGTGAAAAAGAGTGTGGGTAAAAGAAAGGAGGAAAACACCTAGTGTTTTCATGGCGATTTTCATCAACATCACGACCGTGCTGGAGGATCAACTCCAAAGAAGAGTGGGAAATTATGATTCTCCATCTCTGTCACGGCTAGCCGCGTTAAGAGATTTACTTCTTGCCACCGCCAGTGGTGCCCATGCCGAGAGCCGCCTTGTAGGAGTCGTAGATCCACCACTGAAGACCAGTGAGGGTACCGATCATCAGAATACGGGTGCCAAGACCCTTGGTGCAGAGAGACATGTAGCCCATCTCCTTGGCAATCTGGCCGTAGCCCTTGCCAACGTTGGACGCCTTGCCGCGAGCGGACACGAGCGTATCAGCGGGGTGAGAGACGATAGCGCAGATAATACCAGCGATGTAGCCGGACATGAAGGTGATGGAGAGCTGGGTGGCCTTGCTGTACTCATCCTTGGGCTTGGTGAAGACGTACTGGTAGAACATACGGACGACACGCTCGAAGAAGTAGAACTTGGCCATCGTGTACGGGATCTGGCGGCACCACAGGGGGGTGAGGGACTTGTAGGGGAAGCCAGAGGCGGGGTCAGCGCGCATCTTGGAAATGGCCTCGCCCATCTTGGTCGGGAAGGTGCCATTGGGGGACGTCTGGACCTTGACCTTCACCATCTCGAACGGGCAAAGACCCATATCGGCGAAGAACTCAGCAGACGCAGAGCCGGCGAGCCAGATGGCACCCTGGTACTTGGTGGCGAGCTCCTCACCGGCGAGGTTCGCGTAGAAGTCTTTGAAGACTTCGTACAGGCCGAACTTGAAGGCACCCTGGGCAGAGTAGCCGAAGAGGGTGGGGAGCCAGCCCTTGAGGAGGCCAGTAGAGCCCCAGCCCTGCTCCGCGACGACCATCTTGAGGCCCTGACCGAGAGACTTGTACTTCTCGGGGCTCACCTGCATATTGCACTTCACCACATCGAGCGGGCACACGGCAGTGTGGGTCGTGCCGCAGGCAAGGATACCGCCACCAATGCACTTGAGGTAGTAGTTGGTGTCGTGCGGCGCAGAGGGGTTGAGGTAGCGGGCATCCCACTTCTTGGGAGCGGCGTTATTAGACGCGGGAGCGGCCATTGTTAATTCGCTTTGTGAATATCGTAAGAAAAACGCACTAAAGAAACTGTGTGTATGCGACAACGCCATACATACACGAACGAGAGGTTCAGCATTCGAAGGGACATGTTAATAAGGGGTGACAGTGAGGAGGAGGAGGAAGAGGACAATGAAATGCGGCACGAAACACGAGAAACCTGTGTGGAAACAAAGACGGAACGAGGCGGCAACACCCATAGGCGCAGTTGCAGTGTAGCGAGTGAAAAGCAGTATTGATCAAACACAAGTGCGACTGCGCGGCAGTTGCGTTGTGCGAGGTACGCTATGGAGACTTCCTGAGACGGGAAGAGTTCTGCTGCCACAACGTATAATCCGTGTTACTCGCATTGACGAGGCTACTGTAAAACAATGGTTCAAAGAAACAACGGAGGAAAAAAAAAGAAGAAGAGAAGAAAAAAAAAAGGGTAGCTGAATAAACCGGAAAGAGGCGATAAAGGGACATTCATCGATAATACCCAAAAAAGGAAAGCGAAGAAAAAGGAAACAAACGAAAAGAAAAAAAAAAGTCATGTGGCCGATACTATACTGGAAACCTCTACTTTCCTTGACGGAGATGAACACATGGCGAGGCACACTCAAATCAATCAGATACACCAACACCCTTATCCAAGTTGTGACTGGATGGGCCTGCTTCAGGACACACGAGACCGCATTCCTCGTGTGCTGGACAACACGGGGCTCTGAAGGAAAGTGAGTATTTCTGAACACGTGCACGTCTTGATCAGGCATCAGCAAAAGGAAAATGCGGTCTTTTTGGAACGTCGAGAAGTCACGTTGAACACGCAGACACACACATATAGAGACCCGACATATAAAAGTAAAAATAAGCGCAAGCGAAGATAGTACGAAAACAAAAGAAAAGACGGTAGGGGACGCGAGGGGGAAAAATTAAAGAAAAACAAAAAAGTGCCTCAGCAACAACATCACGAGGAAGCTGTGCTAGACAAAAAAAAAAGAAAAAAAATGAAGAAGAACAGAGATTGTAAAACCCATTCTTTTTGTTTCATGGAGAACATAAAATAAAATAAAAAAAAAGAAGGAAAGCTGCAGTATTTGGCTTGAACCCTCTTCCGACCCACTTCTCTTCAGCGGAGTGAGCGTCACCATGAATGGCAACGTATGCGAACATTGGTCACAATAAGAGAGAGAGAGAGAAAAGGCGTGAGTCCAGAAGGAAACACTTTTGAGCCAAAACAGCAATGCTGGCACGATGCGTAAGAAAAATACAACTGTTGCCGAGTAAAAGGTCAGCCACAGCGCCGCGATGAATATGCATCACGTGTGCACAATCGTATTATTAGTGTGCACTCGCGCCCATGCCGAGAGCCACCTTGTAGGAGTCGTAGATCCACCACTGAAGACCAGTGAGGGTACCGATCATCAGAATACGGGTTGCGAGACCCTTGGTGCACACTGTCATGTAGCCCATCTCCTTGGCAATCTGGCCGTAGCCCTTGCCAACGTTGGACGCCTTGCCGCGAGCGGACACGAGCGTATCAGCGGGGTGAGAGACGATAGCGCAGATAATACCAGCGATGTAGCCGGACATGAAGGTGATGGAGAGCTGAGCAGCCTTGCTGTATTCTTCACGTGGCTTGGTGAAGACGTACTGGTAGAACGTGCGAACAATGCGCTCGAAGAAGTAGAACTTGGCCATCGTGTACGGGATCTGGCGGCACCACAGCGGGGCGAGGGACTTGTAGGGGAAGCCAGAGGCGGGGTCAGCGCGCATCTTGGAAATGGCCTCGCTCATCTTGGTCGGGAAGGTGCCATTGGGGGACGTCTGGACCTTGACCTTCACCATCTCGAACGGGCAAAGCCCGAGGTCAGCAATGAACTCAGCAGACGCAGAGCCGGCGAGCCAGATGGCACCCTGATACTTGGTGGCGAGCTCCTCACCGGCCATGTTGGAGTACATGTCTTTGAAGACTTCGTACAGGCCGAACTTACCCGCACCCTGAATGGAGTAACCGATAAAGGTGGGGAGCCAGCCCTTGAGGAGGCCAGCAGAGCCCCAGCCCTGCTCGGAGGTGACCATCTTAATACCTTGGCCGAGAGACTTGTACTTCTCGGGGCTCACCTGCATATTGCACTTCACCACATCGAGCGGGCACATGGAGGTGTGGGTCGTACCGCAGGCGACAACGCCACCAAAAATACACTTGAGGTAGTAGTTGGTGTCGTGCGGCGCAGAGGGGTTGAGGTAGCGGGCATCCCACTTCTTGGGAGCGGCGTTGGACGAAACGGCAGTGCTAGACATGACCACACGAGGGAGGGGGTTGTGCGTGTGTGAGACAACGATAAAATATATTGCTGTATTGCTGGAGGAGAGTAGGTGGGTGGAGGTATGCGCGGTTAACTGGTACACGTGCACAGATGTGGATACGGCGTCAAAAAGAAAAATAGAATTGAAGAACAGCAGCAGGTCGAGGTGAAAGAGAGTAGGAGAGATAGCTAGACAAACGATGAGGAGGTTTGCATATACTAGACGGCATGACGTCAACAGTGCACAGTGAAAAACGTATATATATATATATCTCACGCCACGCCACGTGATGCTCTTCGCAGAAGGACAACACAGGAGGAGCGTACTCGGACGCGGAGAGAGCGGTGAAAACTGTAAAAGCGGCCTTGGGAGTCACCTGGGTGCTTTGTTGTATGTCCTCAGTGCCACGCGATGGAGCGCAGAGCAGCGCCAAATCGAAGCAGAGACGGGATTATCTGTTTTATGGTAGTGGTGGGGCTGCAAAAAAAAAAAAAACCCGGCGAAATGCCAAAATGAAATGAATTGACACGAATCGAAGAAGACACTGTGTGGTGGTGGTGGTGGTGGTGGGGTGTTAAAAAGGAAGCGCTTTCATAGATAGAAGAAGAAGATGATGTGATGCTAAGTAAATCTCAGACGCCTTTTTCATTTTGTTGACCGACTGATCATCGGGTGAGCAGAGCCTGCGTGTGTGTGTGTGTGTGTGTGTGTGAAGCAGTTGATGCTTGTCTTTCTTGAAAGCGTCTTGCAAAGTGGCAGGCTAAAAAGCCGTCCAAAAACGTCAAGACGCGCGCAGGTGAAACAGACAAGCACTCAACAGTAACAATACAGCAAACTCAAAAATAGATGGAGGGTCCGACGACCTAAATAATAGGAGGAAGCCAGAGATGAGTTTTCTTGTTTTAACTATTTTAACGTTGATCACTGGATTATCACCTCCGAGGGAAATGTTCCTGCGGCTCTGGATTTTTTTTTTTTTGGACACCTTGTTGGCCGTCTGCTCTAACTAACAACATTGGCTTTTGTCGTTTCTTGCTCAGACGTACTGTTCGAGCAAGCGAAAGCACCACAACGCGACACTATGCCCACTGAAACGCCGTGGAGGCCGCTGCAACAATGTCTTCAGCAATCGCCATGGAAGCTGTCGCCGCAGGACTTGGGGCGTTGCGCACATTGAGAATCAGCGGGCGTTGGGGTGACGAGGAAGATGAGGACGCCTTAGGAACGTGCAGTCGCGGCACGGCCAGCTCCATGGCGAGGTCAAAGTTGACCCGGCCCGTCTGGTCAACGCCGTACGCCATCACGCCGCTGAAGCTGTCTTCGATGTCATCCATCTGCAGCGACGGAACAAGACGGCGTGCATCGTTCAGGAAAGCGCGGCGACTCAGGTCTATCTGATACATGCGCCAAACCGAGTTCATGTTTGACATTAAACTGACCCACCCGGCTTTGCTGAAGGCGGCGTGAAAACAGTACTCCAGATCAATCGTGTACGGCGTGTAGCCGTAACGGTCCATCGCGAGCGCACAACCGGGACCGATAATGACCTGCCGCCCACGGCGCACATCGACTGTGGGGGTGAAGTGCACTCCCAGACTCATGCCGGAGTCGTCCTCGACCTGCGGACAGGGATAGATATGCATATTGATCATGTCCCGTTTCTCCGGCTTGAGCTGATGGTAACGGCCCCGGAAGGCGTAGGTTTGGCGAATGGTGTCACCAATTCGGCTCAAGACCGAACCCGTGTGCTTCGCCACGGCGTCGTTGCCCAGACCGCAGCAGGTAATAACGGTGCGCGCCATGATGGGCTTCTCAGGCCCCAACTGGCCGCTCTCTCGACCACGGATCAACACCACGGACTCTGCCGCGCAGTCACTGCGGTTGCTGTTCTTCAAAGCTGGTGTCTCGACACCGACAAAGTCCTGCACCTCAAACTGGAACTGAGCGTCGAATTGCTGCGGTGAATTCGTCTTCAACGTGGCAAACATGTGGCGGGTGACCTCGGCAAAGTCTGTGATGCCGGAGTGGGGCGACCACAACGCCACGGAGCCCTCCACGAGGGGTGCTTTCGCTCGGATGGCCTCGCGGCCGCGAAGCACCTGGAGATCGCGCACCCCATTCGCCACACCGGTCGCGTGCATATTTTCAATCTTCTTCACATCGGCCTCTGTGTGCCCGACGACGAGCTTGCCGCACATGTCCAGTGGCAGCTTGTTGGCCTTGCAGTAGGCCACCATGAGTGCGTGGCCGCGGGGGCACAGGCGAGCCATGGATGTCCCAACGGGGTAGCTGAACCCAGCGTGCAGACAACCGCTGTTGTGACCGGATTGGTGCTGTGCGACGTCGGCCTCCTTCTCAAGAAGAATAATGTGTTTGCGGGGGAAGCGCGCGTGTATTTCTCGTGCTGTGGCGACGCCAACAATACCACCGCCAACCACAGCGACATCGTAAATGTGTGAGTGCGGGGTGTTGTCGGCGAGCGCTCGGCACGCTGCAGGCTTGGCTGACGCCATGTTGCCGTACTCGTACCGGTACAGGATGGAGCCCCCGGCTGTTGCGAACAAACCCGCCGCACTGGCAAGTCCAAAGAGACGACCCATTCTTTCGGATTCTCGGCGTGAGAAAGAGAGAGGAGGAACAAAAAAAAAAAAAGGTGTGTGTGTGTGGGGGGGGGGGTGCGAAACAAAAGTCGATATAGCGTGACTGGGGCACCACGAGCACGCTGCTTGTTTTGCGTCTAGTTTTGGGCCCTGTATCTGCAATACGTGCGCAACCGTGAATAAAGCAACAAACTGATAGCAACAGTACGTACGAGAGAGTGAGAGATGAAGAGACTCGCGATAAAAGGGCACTGCACACGTCACATCAGCAACGATGATATACGACAAGGAAGCACACGACACACACGGCGCTCGACAAAAAGAACGCCTCGAGTGAGTGAGAGAGAGAGAGAACTGCCAGGTGCTGAGTTCCACGCAAGTAGGGCGATGCGAGCGAAACAAAAGAGCTGCCTTTCACAGTGACCACGAATGTGACACGCTAAGAACGTTTGTGCGAGATCGGGTGCTTCCAGTAGATCTGCTTGTCACCAACAACTGTTCATCACTTTGTTTTTCATTCCGGTTTTTGCTCTCAACATCTGATTTAAGACATTACTGAGGGAAGTAAAAAAAAGAAAAAAAAAACGGGAAACGGAAATAAGAATGTCTGTAGTGACATCTCCGAATTGCACACTAAGAAGAAACAGAAACAGAAAACAACAACAACAACAAACGGACATGCATCAGCGGGTACTTTCGAATTTCTTGTAGTTGATCTTGGGAGGGTTTTCGATAAACACGCTCGAAGGATGGTACTTCCGCCATTCCGAAGACTCCATCTCGAGAATGGTGCCGTAGGTTTGCATGTCTGCATCCTCGTACTCCTCCACGAGCTCACCCTCGAAGCCGCTTGGGCGGAAGAAACGGACAAAGAAGTAGGAGAATATGGACGTTCCAAGAATAAACACAAGGCTGCTGACAAGAATCAGCGTACCGCCCGTCATGGACATGACAATGAGGAACACGCAGAACGCAATGGGCACACCAGCCCAGATGAACGCCGCACAGTTCCCGCCAGGTGCCTTGTACGGACGCTCGAGGAACGGCTGGCGGAGACGCAGCTTGAGAAAAGACGCCAGAATTGCGGTGAGTCGCAGTGCGTACAGCACCTGATCGAGCTGCACCAGCGTCTGAAACGTGAGAGTGACAGAGAGGATGATGGTAATCAAGGCGTTGACGACGATGGCATTGACAGGGGTGTTGTACTTTTCCGAGTACCGCTCAATCCACTTGGAGAAGAAGGTCGGGAACGCGTTCAGTGTGCCCATGCCTGCCAGAGAGCGTGACGTGGTTGCCATGAGAGTGGTCATGAGGCCCAGCGTGGAGATGGCACCGCCGATCATGACAGTCGCTGCCATTGGTGTGCCGCCAACGGCCTCGCCGACCTTCACCCAAAAACCATCGCCCCAGTGGCTGAAGTCCACGTTCTGCAGCTTCTCCGCACTCGCACCCGTCAGAATAGGCGGGATGTAGGTCGCCAGAGCCGCCACAATCATAAGAATGAGTGCGCGGATGAAGGTGGGGTTGGGGTTCTGTACTTCTTCAATGACATTACCGGCAGAGTCGAAGCCAGAGAAGTTCCACGCCACCACAGGCAGGAACAGGGCCCAGTTGATCTTCTCAGGCACGTAGCATATGCGCTCCAGGTTGAAACCGTGTGGAATCTGAAGAAGGAACATGAGGAAGAATGGCAGTATCGTGATGAACATGATACCAACGCTGAACACGCCCACCAGCATCACACCCACAATGTTGATGCCTGCGCACATGGACACAAAAACGACCTTGAGCAGCGACTTCTCGGTCCAGCCGAGGTTGAAAAGCGTGGCGCAGTAGTCCGCAAACACAGCGGGATAGAGACTGTTATCCACAGCGTTCAGAAAAGCAGTCCACAGCACCGTGGTGAAGGTCACCCAGGACGGGAATGAGCAGTTCACCCACATGATTGGACCGGCATTGGAGGGAATCGAGCACGCCAACTCAGCCACGCACAGCGAGACCGGAATACCCCACACGAATGGGATAAGGCACAAAAAAAGAATTGTCATGAGAGGGCCTCCTGCGCTGACGGAGTCCTCCAGACCGTAGCCTCCACTAATGCTGGCGGTGTAAATAACACCAAGCAGCGTGAGTGTGGTCAGAACGGCCTTGGGACGCGCCAACAGATCTGTCCCGCGAGGGCTACGGAAGCGGACGATGGGAGAGCTGCTGCGCTCACGCGTGAGTGACGCCGCCCTCACAAGCGGGCGTCCTTCACGTGCCATACCCCTATCCATTATCAGGTTTACTTGGTTTCGTATTTTATTTTCCTGGCTTCACCTTTTTTTATTATTATTTTATGGCGGTGCTTTTGAGATGAAAAAAACAGTTTTTTTTCTCTCCTTTCAGCTCGGTCAAAACGATGTCGTTGTCTATGTCAGCCTTGTGTAAAGGCGGAAGTGTGAAAAGAAAAACTGAAGAGAAGGAGTGAAAAAGAACACAGGTTTAGGAGAGAAAGAGCCATTCGCCATGCACGTGGAATGAGAAACGCCACAAGGTAGGGCAGCGCAAAGGGTACCACGGCCCCCCCCGCCACCCTCCAGGATGCCACAATAAGAACAATGTGAGCGTGTGTGAGATGCGATACACGTGCTCAGATCCATGCGCTGCACTTACTGAAGCCAAGAGAGGTGCAAAAGCAGTACTTGAGGCACACTGAATGGTGAAATAAGAACAACCAGCAATTAAAGGCACTATCGCAGTGGGCTCTCTGTCTCTCACATACACATGTGCGCAGCACCATTGGGAAGCTTCTTGATGACCATTTTTTTCTTCAACTCTGAAACCGCAGACGGGAGTAACCACAAGAGAAAGTGCCCACTGCTGCACTGCGAATGAGTGTACAAACAGGTTATAACGACAAGACAGAGAGAGAGATGAAGAAGGGAGCTGAACATGAATAATAAAAAGAGGGAAAAAGAAAAGAGACACAGGAGTGTGCACCACACTATTCCTGCTATTTTTCAAGCAACAGCAGCCGCACTGGAGGACACACAACTACAAAAAAGCTTGACCGCCATCTCATGGCTGACACTTCAGTGCGGCAAAAAAAAAGGGGGAAATCAAGTAATGGAAAAATAAACAAGCAAGTACACACGCGATACGGCGAGCAAGCAAGGAATGAAGGATAATAAGCAAGAGCGAAACACAATAAATGGAGAGAAAGAACGATCCTTTCCAGTGCAGTGAAGGCTTACGGTCTCAAACTGTGGGGAGTCACACATTTTTTTTTTCCGTCGTGAGCAGGGAATGGGCACTGACCGGCTTTACCGAACCTTTTCTGATGTGACAACAACAACAAGGAATGCCAGCCCGTGCACCATGGACGCCAGACTTTTTTTTCGATTGGTGTGCGTGAACAAGCTCGCTGCCCAGTCGCATGTCGCGTGAGCAAAAAGACCCCCTCCCCTTTCCCTCTTTCAGAACTCAAGAATGCGCGTAACCGACTACCCTACGTTGAACGAAAAGTGTGTGGAGGCAGGAAGCAAGCAGAAACGCAGTCACACTCTTTTGGTGCCGCCAGTTTAGCGACGCAATTGAGCAAAACGGGCTTCCAGGTCGTCTTCTTCGGGCTCCGCTTGCTGCGCGTCGTTCTCTCGCTTCGGTGCGGAGTTGCTAATGCGAATCTTGTCATCCAGCTGCTCCTGAATATCGAGACCGTTCGCGTCCGCCACCTGCGACATGAGCTGGTTCACTTCATCCTCAGGTGTCGTCAAGGCAGTCGTTTGGCCAATGGCATCTTCCATGTAGCCTGACGTGACGTCCATCGTCTCGAATTGCTTCTCAAACTGATCCATGATCTTGCTGATCTTTTCAGGATCCATGGAGCCGAGGACCTTGTCCATGCCCTTCACCATCTGTCCCATGCTCTTGGTGACGGCCTGCATCTTGATGGCCGTATCTAGCCGCGACACCACCGCATCCATACGAGCCGACAGGCGCAGGTGATTGAGGGCCTCGTTGCGCTTGCGGATGCTATCCTGGGCATAAATGCGGGCACCTTCCATATTACCCTTTTCCATGGCTTGTTTGCACTTATTAAGTGCCTGCTTGCTCTCCTTTTCACAGCGAGACGAATTCTTGCCGAATTGTTTAGCCGTGAACTTCAGTTGAAACTGAATATCCATAAGCTTATCGGTGGACATGGCTGTGTATGGGATTGTGGATTTTTGTTTGTTTGTGTGTTGAGGTGGTCTGCACAACGAAAATAAATGGTGAAACACTAGAAGCAAATAACGGTGTGAATGGGCGTCACGGAGGGTTCTGACGGATATAATTCGGGGAGAAAAAGGAAGCGAGCGAGATGAGTACGGTTGAGCTTTGTGAAGAGACACGAGAGAAAAAGAGGTACATCATGAGAGCGGAGCTTGGCGCAGGCAAAGCGTGACCATATGTAATGAACAGCAGCGAAGGTGCTGCCTAGCGGCGTGACCGCATCTGCGGTTCTCAACAAAACCGCACAATACAGTACACCTGGATGCGGTTATGACGAGCGTGAAAAGGTGAGCACACTTCATCTAAGCAGTTTCGCGTCCTTTCCCAGCTCATAACGGTACGCGTTGCTGGGCTTTTCATTGACCGAATCCCACATGACAATGATGACCCTGTTAGTGTTTTCAAATATTTGTGTGTCGTGTTCGTCACGGCCATTTGTGCCCCACGCATGGAAGGCAGTGAGAGAAAGAGAGAAGGAATCATACATGGCACACTGATGAGATAACATGTCAGTGGTAACGCTGTGCCATCGCCAAGCACACTGGACATCCAGACCGGCGTGTACGGCACACCGATACATGGAGATACGAGACGAAAAACTAAAGCAACAAAGTCGGTTTAGCCATGACCGAGCATGTACATTGGAACAAAAAGAAAGAAAAAAGCCGTGAAAGTGCTTGCCACCACACCTACTCATTGTCTCCGGTTTCGGAACCGCCTTGAGACTCGCCGGCAGCTGTGTTTGCCGTTTCCGCTGCGGAGTTCATCTCTTCCTTTTCGCTAGCTCCGGAATTAGGCGATCCTGACGTGTCTCCAGGATTATCGGGGTAGGGAATGAGAAACACGTCGCACCACTTTTCGATTTCTTGCACAACGGGATGGTGAATGCCGTAGAACTGCTGGGAGCCGGCACGGGCGGTAAGAAGATGCTTGGCAGCCTCCACCATGTCATCTACCCACAGGAGGAACAGCCCAAGCACAAAAGCTGCTCGCGTTGGGCTGGGGTGTGCCAGACGGAATCGTTCTTTTTGAATAGCGTAAATACCGTAGAGCATTTTCGACGCATCCGCCAAGTTTTCGCCGCCAAACGCCCGAGCTGACGCGTAGCCGACTTCCTCCTCTTCATCTTCCTCCTCCTTGTACTTGACAAGCTTCGCCTCGGCTGCTTTTTGCGCCACAACCTCATCGAGTACCTGGGTGAGATGAACATACCAGACCTCTTTCGCCGCATCGTACAGATTCATCGCATTCTCCATGCTAGCCTTCGCAGCAAAGACGTTGCCGAGGTCAAAGTAACTAAATGTGGTGAGAACGTGTTCAGGGCCGTGGAGACAGCTGAGATAATACGTGGCGCACGTGAGGTGGTTGACAGCCGCGTCGAGCTTCTCGTCAGCAGCGTACATGAGGCCAAACGTTTGGTGCAGCTCGGCCTTGGTCGCCGTGGACACCTGCTGCTCATGTTTGAGAATAATGAAGTGTGCCAGCGACAGCATGTCCTCTGCGTCGCCGTACCGTTGCAGAAACTGCTTTGTACGGGCCAAGTGAAAATACGACGGGACCAGCTCGACACTATTGCTGCCGTGAAAGCGCTCGCGCAGCTTCAGTACCTTCACCCCGGCTTCTTCGGCGGCCTCGCCGTTCCCTTCGAGCAGTAGCTTCCTCGACTCCTCCTGGGCCCTGTCTAGCAGCATCGCAATTACAGCGGATACCTTCTCACGATGCTCGGACCGCGCACGAAGAGCATCAATACCGGAGACAGGTGCGTCCAGCATGTCCATCAGCTCACTAAATTTGCGCTCAATGTTTGACCAGCCAACGCCTGTGATGTCAAGTGGGTCGCGCTCGATGCGTGCGAGCATGGGGCCTTTGCGGGATGGCCCCTGACTAAGGTGCGTGCTCGTGCCGCGGTAGCCGGAGGACATACTGCACACAATGACGACGTGGGCGAGACTGAACTGAAGCAAGAAGACCGCTCTGTCAGGCAACTGTGTTTGCGCGTATACCCGTTAATCGGCGGCAACAGAAAAGACTGTAAAGAGTGGAGAGATGAGGAAGAGAAAAATGGAAGTACGGTGCTTGGTACTGTGTATCGAACGGCACACCGCAGTTGTGGCCAACTGCGAGACAGGAATCTCAAAGTGACTACATTGCCTTCAAAACAAGTTTTGCTGTTTTTTTTTTGTTGCGGGGAGCGATTTGATGCGTCAAATTATGGAATCATCACGTCAGACGGCACGGGCTGCTCACTATTGCGACCGTTCGGTGCTCAGTGGCCAACTGTCTAGTTGAGTGCAAAGTAGCGATAAAGCTGAAACACATACCGTTGTTGTCCGAAGAGAGGAGCTTTAGGGCAGATTCTCGACACGCGGAGAAACCGCCCTAAAGCTGCTGGACTTATGTTTTTGTTGTTGCTGTTGTTGCTTGGAAGATGTGTTACTTACGGGTGGAAATTTGACCGGCCACCTTTTAGCCGCGAACAGACGAGTGGAGGAAGAATTACAAGGATTATGAAAAAAAAAAAAAAAAGACAGAGAAATAAAAAAAAACCGTCAGTACTAAATTGCGAGAAGCGCTGACGTCCAAGCATCACCTTGCGATTAATCTGTGCTTAAGTGATGACAGGCCACCTTCGCACGGGAGAAGTCATGCGATTGATTCCAGTAAACGGACGAAATCAAGTTAAAAAGAAAACAACGAAAGTGGACTTCTGTTTATGAGGTGTAGTTAATTTTCTCCTTTTTTGGAAAGATTTGAGAGCCGAGTGGCTGGCGGAGATCCGGTGTATAGAAAACTCCGCTCAAACACCGATTACTCATCATCGCTGTCGAGCTTGATGCTGCTGCGCTGCATGTTGAGGGAAGGCGTCGGGTGACCGAACTGAGGAGCGCCACCACGGCCGCCGCGATCGCCGCCACGGCCTCCACGGAAACCGCCGCGGTCGCCACCACGGAAGCCACCGCGATCACCTCCACGGAAACCGCCACGATCACCTCCACGGAAACCGCCGCGATCGCCACCACGGAAGCCACCGCGGTCTCCGCCACGGAAGCCACCGCGCGCGCTCTGGAAGTTGTCCGTAGCCTCCACGCGCGTGACTTGGCGCACGGGCTCGTCATCATCATCGTCGTCGTTGACAGCGCGCTGAGTCTTCTTGGCGACAGGTGCGGTGGGCTCGTCATCAGAGCTCTCCTCATTGGCGACAGGCTTCTTCGCCGGAACCGGCTTGCGCACAGGCTCATCGTCGGAACTGTCCGAGTCAGCCATGGGTGCCTTCTTGGCGGCGACCTTGGGGGAGGCCTTCTTGGACGCAGGCTTCTTCACGGGCTCATCATCATC